>OW679198.1:161671650-161789297 GCA_940337035.1 Agriotes lineatus | reverse complement strand
GGTGATAATATATTTTTCCCCGTATTCTCGCCAGAGCTCTGGACAAATTCCGGGGGGACAACTAACATCTTCTGCACTTGATCCATTTTATTCGAAAATAAAACTCAGCCGTTTGTTCTGGTAGAATAATCGTGGATAAATTAACTTAAAATCAAGACTCTCATAATAAATATATAAAAATATGGCAGGTGCGGGAATCGAACCCGCATCCTCTCCCGAGACCAGAGCTAAAATCTGACGCCTTAACCATTCGGCCATCCTGCCTCCCTGTATAAACGAGCACTCTCTGCATAATTAAGAAAGAAAACATATCGTTTAAAAGCCTTCTATTTGCAATTTCATACAATATTTAATATAAATTAAGTCATGTACAAATTTCTAAATCGGATTTCATATATATTTATCGAAGGAGTTGCCCCTCAGCTGACGTTTTATTATTATTTGTCGTGATCGTTGAATTTTACAAGAACTAACCTGTCTGCTATGCGTCGCACGCAATGTTTCCACCCCTTTTTATTTTAAAATTTGTAAAACCAGAGGTCCAAACTGATGCCGCACTATCTCGTTTTAAACCATTGTACTCTGTTACCTGGTGCATCTGAAGATGACCCCCAGAAGAATTAATAGCTGCTAGGATGCAACCGCACCTTACAGCAAGCCATCACTTGCAGAATCAAGTAGGAAAAAGACAAAACCAAGTAAGAAAATGCAGTTTCCAAATAAAAACCAACACCGGGCAGCGCTAGCATCACCGCAGATAATAGTTGTTGATGAAGAAATCCGGGGACCATCGCCACAACTAACCGGATCTGAAGAAGATCTGAAGTTGATCGTGCCGGAGACCATGCCTCGCTGTGACGTAACAACAACAGACGCCCAAGTCCAGGACAAACAGCTCTGTCGTGAGAAGAAGCGGTTATTGTGTGATTTTTGAGTGCCTCTAAACAATAGTTCTAGCAAAGTTGTTCATTTAAGCCTGGATTCTTATAAAAACTTTTCACCTGTGGCAAGAATTCTGAATACCGACGGCTTAAGTGTTTCATTCACGGCGGAGGCGTTCATTGTTTTTCTGGAGGCTCTACCGGACATGTTTGTGATAGCGAAATAAGAAACTTTTAAGTGATTTAAGTGAACATACAGTGGAACATGTGACCAACGACACTTGCAGGATTATTCCAAAGGACACCGCAAACAAATTTTCACTTTACGTAAAGTATGTCACGCTGTCAAATTTACTGCCTATGTATAACTTAATGGTGGTTAAAATCAACGACCTGAAACGTGCAAATTGTAATTTCGAAAAGTTTGCTGCATCAATAAGGCAGAGATTATCAACTTCCAAAACGTCTGGAATTCTGGATTGGGAGCGTCTTAATATTTAAAATGCCACAATAAAATTTGTTCTACGATCTCATGTAAACGAATTCTGATTTTATTACTTGCAGCCTATTTAATTTGAACTGTTCTGCACCTCAAACAACAGTTTTGTAAATTGGCTAGGTGATTTTTAGAAAATAAGACAGACAACTGTACATTTATTTTTATATTATTAAATATTCTACGAAATAAGAACAATATATTTGTTTATTACAAAGTATTTGTGTTTTTTATTTCTACCCTATTTTTGTTTTTCAGGAATCTGCAATAATAAAAAATCTAAAAGTTAAAATATTAGTATTTGAAGTCATTTTATAGATACAAAGTGGCGAAAATCCAAATTTGTTTGAAAATACACGTATTCCCAGGCATTACGAATTTTCGGTTGTATAAGGAGGTTTGCAATTTAAAACATGCTGGGACCTGTTGCTGTGATTAACATTGCTTTGTCCGGTTTTAAACAGCCTTGTAGACGCAGATAGCTTTTATTCTATTAAAAAATTTGACGGACCGCGATTTTAAAGTTTGAATTAACCACATGTGAATAATTATTTTAAATCGCGAAATCCGCGGCGGCCATTTTTGGATTTCATTACGTCACGCCGAAGTCTTCCGTCTCACTCATCGCAGCTGTTCTCTCTCGCTCGCATTTATTTAATTTAAAAAAGCTTTCTGCGTCGGCCTCAAGTCGAATTTGAACCCTAGCCACAATGTTTAACCTACATGATTTTTTATTACGAAAAGAAAAATATCGTAAGTATTATTAAAAACCGACACTAAACATGTGCATTCAAATCTAATAGCATTTCGAAAAGCAAAATTTCAGTTAAGTAGGCTCGTTGTGCCTTTTTATTACGTTTTATCATAAATATTATCGAAACTATTTAAAAATTTTAGATTCACGGTATATTGATCGATATAATGTTACAATTTCGCATTTTTATTAGAAAAGTTCTTGTACTTTTGATAAAAATATATGTATGTTGACCCCAAAATTAACATAAAATTGAATAAAAACACGCAATTTCATTGAAAAATCTTCTGCCACCATCATTTCGATAAACAAAATTTAAAGGTTCTTTTAAAATTTATCAAAATATGTATGTGATGATTACAAATTAACACAAAATTTGAATAGAAACTGGCATTCCACATCATTTCACTTACAAAAATTCTCACAATTCGTTTTACAAAACGATTTATAATAACGAAAATGATATAAAAAACAGTTTTAGAGTTATTTCTAAGCATAATTTTGCAAATGTTTTACACTTTTTTCTAAAGTGCATCGCTCAAAATTCAAATAAACCGCAATTTTTTAAATTACATCACGCACTTATGAAATCGTAGTTGGATGTATATGAATTTTCGCCACTTTGTATCTGTAAAATAGCTTCAACAGTAATATTTAAATAAAAAACACGCAATTTTGTTGAAAAAATCTTCTGCCACCATCATTTCGATAAATAAAATTTCAGTTACGTAGTCTCGTTGTTCATTTTTATTACGAAGTTCTTGTACTTGTGATGGAAATATATGTATGTTAACCACAAATTAACATAAATTTGAATAAAAACACGCAACTTCGTTGAAAAAATCACCTGCCACCATAATTTCGATAAACAAAATTTCAGTTAAGTAGGCTCGTTGTTCATTTTTATTACGAAGTTTTTGTACTTTTGATGGAAATATATGTATGTTGACCACAAATTAACATAAATTTGAATAAAAACACGCAATTTTGTTGAAAAAATTTTTTGCCACCACCATTTCGATAAACACAATTTCAGTTACGTAGGCTCATTGTTCATTTTTATTACGAAGTTCTTGTACTTTTGATGGAAATATATGTATGTTGACCACAAATTAACATAAATTTGAATAAAAACACGCAATTTCGTTGAAAAAATTCTCTGCCACCATCATTTCGATAAACAAAATTTCAGTTACGTAGGCTCGTTGTTTATTTTTATTACGAAGTTCTTGTACTTTTGATGGAAATATATGTATGTTGACCACAAATTAACATAAATTTGAATAAAAACACGCAATTTCGTTGAAAAAATCTTCTGCCACTATCATTTCGATAAACAAAATTTCTGTTACGTAGGCTCGTTGTTCAGTTTTATTACAAAGTTTATGTACTTTTGATGGAAATATATGTATGTTGACCACAAATTAACATAAATTTGAATAAAAACACGCAATTTCGTTGAAAAAATCTTCTGCCACCATCATTTCGATAAACAAAATTTCAGGTACGTAGGCTCGTTGTTCATTTTTATTACGAAGTTCTTGTATTTTTGATAGAAATATATATATGTTGACCACAAATTAACATAAATTTGAATAAAAACACGCAATTTCGTTGAAAAAATGTTCTGACACCATCATTTCACTTAAAATTTTACAAAAACTGACATCATGGCACTTGAAATTACACAAAAACGACATTTTTATTCAATAAGCGATAAAAAATACGCCTTCCCACATCATTTCACTTAAAATTATCACAATTCGTTTTGAAAAACGATTTTGTAATAACGAAAATTATGTAAAAGCAGTTTTAGAGTTATTTTTAAGCATAATTTTGCAAATGTTTTATACTTTTTTATAAATTGCGTCGCTCAAAATTCATATAAATCGAATTTTTTTAAATTACATCACACTATTATGAAATCGTAGTTTGATTTGTTTGGATTTTCGCCACTTTGTATCTGTGAAATGACTTCAAATACTAATATTTTAGCTTTTACATTTTTTATTATTGCAGATTCCTGAAAAACAAGAACAGGGTAGAAATAACAAACACAAATACTTTGTAATAAACAAATACATTGTTCTTATTTCGTAGAATATTTAATAATATAAAAATAAATGTACAGTTGTCTGTCTTATTTTCTAAAAATCACCTAGCCAATTTACAAAACTGTTGTTTGGGGTGCAGAACATTTCAAATTAAAAAGGCGGCAAGTAATAAAATGAGAATTCGTTTAGATGAGATCGTAGAACAAATTTTGTTGTAGCATTTTAAAGATTAAGACGCTCCCAATCCAGAATTCCAGACGTTTTGGAAGTTGGTGACCTCTGCCTTAGAGGTGTTTTTCTAATGGCCCTTCTTTGGAAGTGCTTCCTAATCGACACTTTTCTGACTGAACCTTTTTGATGTGGACTTGGATGAGTAGCTGATGTTTTTAATTTGTATTCTATATCGGACTCGCAGTTATCAGTTTCCATATCGGTTTTTCCTGTAGTACCAGTCGGGGCTGGCACCTTTTGCTGTTTAGGTTTAGATAGCAGCACATGAGCTCATGAGCAACGTTAAGGTCTTTGATGTAATCATCAAACTGTAGGCGTCCGGGTGGATTAATAGTTTTTCGAGGCCTCAGACTGTCGTGAACTAAATCGACTATGTTAGACGCCGGTAAAATGTCACTCTTTATAGTAACGGTACCCTTGTGATCCCAGATCACATCGTTTGAGGCACTCAAAATGGGTAGAAAAACTTCAGCTTTTTTCTTAAAAGTTTTGGGAAGTGTAGATAAAATAATGGCATTTGATATACTGTTACTGCTTGTTTCAATAGGTATTTTGATTGGTTGCCGTGCCTGGTTTGTGAAATGAAGGTATCTTTGTAACACTTGGTTGTACTGCACCCATTTATCGTGATCAGTTAATTTGGACTTTAAAACTTTTTGCATTTCGTCATCAAGCGGTGATAATATATTTTCCCCCGTATTCTCGCCAGAGCTCTGGACAAATTCCGGGGGGACAACTAACATCTTCTGCACTTGATCCATTTTATTCGAAAATAAAACTCAGCCGTTTGTTCTGGTAGAATAATCGTGGATAAATTAACTTAAAATCAAGACTCTCATAATAAATATATAAAAATATGGCAGGTGCGGGAATCGAACCCGCATCCTCTCCCGAGACCAGAGCTAAAATCTGACGCCTTAACCATTCGGCCATCCTGCCTCCCTGTATAAACGAGCACTCTCTGCATAATTAAGAAAGAAAACATATCGTTTAAAAGCCTTCTATTTGCAATTTCATACAATATTTAATATAAATTAAGTCATGTACAAATTTCTAAATCGGATTTCATATATATTTATCGAAGGAGTTGCCCCTCAGCTGACGTTTTATTATTATTTGTCGTGATCGTTGAATTTTACAAGAACTAACCTGTCTGCTATGCGTCGCACGCAATGTTTCCACCCCTTTTTATTTTAAAATTTGTAAAACCAGAGGTCCAAACTGATGCCGCACTATCTCGTTTTAAACCATTGTACTCTGTTACCTGGTGCATCTGAAGATGACCCCCAGAAGAATTAATAGCTGCTAGGATGCAACCGCACCTTACAGCAAGCCATCACTTGCAGAATCAAGTAGGAAAAAGACAAAATCAAGTAAGAAAATGCAGTTTCCAAATAAAAACCAACACCGGGCAGCGCTAGCATCACCGCAGATAATAGTTGTTGATGAAGAAATCCGGGGACCATCGCCACAACTAACCGGATCTGAAGAAGATCTGAAGTTGATCGTGCCGGAGACCATGCCTCGCTGTGACGTAACAACAACAGACGCCCAAGTCCAGGACAAACAGCTCTGTCGTGAGAAGAAGCGGTTATTGTGTGATTTTTGAGTGCCTCTAAACAATAGTTCTAGCAAAGTTGTTCATTTAGGCCTGGTTTCTTATAAAAACTTTTCACCTGTGGCAAGAATTCTGAATACCGACGGCTTAAGTGTTTCATTCACGGCGGAGGCGTTCATTGTTTTTCTGGAGGCTCTACCGGACATGTTTGTGATGGCGAAATAAGAAACTTTTAAGTGATTTAAGTGAACATACAGTGGAACATGTGACCAACGACACTTGCAGGATTATTCCAAAGGACACCGCAAACAAATTTTCACTTTACGTAAAGTATGTCACGCTGTCAAATTTACTGCCTATGTATAACTTAATGGTGGTTAAAATCAACGACCTGAAACGTGCAAATTGTAATTTCGAAAAGTTTGCTGCATCAATAAGGCAGAGATTATCAACTTCCAAAACGTCTGGAATTCTGGATTGGGAGCGTCTTAATATTTAAAATGCCACAATAAAATTTGTTCTACGATCTCATGTAAACGAATTCTGATTTTATTACTTGCAGCCTATTTAATTTGAACTGTTCTGCACCTCAAACAACAGTTTTGTAAATTGGCTAGGTGATTTTTAGAAAATAAGACAGACAACTGTACATTTATTTTTATATTATTAAATATTCTACGAAATAAGAACAATATATTTGTTTATTACAAAGTATTTGTGTTTTTTATTTCTACCCTATTTTTGTTTTTCAGGAATCTGCAATAATAAAAAATCTAAAAGCTAAAATATTAGTATTTGAAGTCATTTTATAGATACAAAGTGGCGAAAATCCAAATTTGTTTGAAAATACACGTATTCCCAGGCATTACGAATTTTCGGTTGTATAAGGAGGTTTGCAATTTAAAACATGCTGGGACCTGTTGCTGTGATTAACATTGCTTTGTCCGGTTTTAAACAGCCTTGTAGACGCAGATAGCTTTTATTCTATTAAAAAATTTGACGGACCGCGATTTTAAAGTTTGAATTAACCACATGTGAATAATTATTTTAAATCGCGAAATCCGCGGCGGCCATTTTTGGATTTCATTACGTCACGCCGAAGTCTTCCGTCTCACTCATCGCAGCTGTTCTCTCTCGCTCGCATTTATTTAATTTAAAAAAGCTTTCTGCGTCGGCCTCAAGTCGAATTTGAACCCTAGCCACAATGTTTAACCTACATGATTTTTTATTACGAAAAGAAAAATATCGTAAGTATTATTAAAAACCGACACTAAACATGTGCATTCAAATCTAATAGCATTTCGAAAAGCAAAATTTCAGTTAAGTAGGCTCGTTGTGCCTTTTTATTACGTTTTATCATAAATATTATCGAAACTATTTAAAAATTTTAGATTCACGGTATATTGATCGATATAATGTTACAATTTCGCATTTTTATTAGAAAAGTTCTTGTACTTTTGATAAAAATATATGTATGTTGACCCCAAAATTAACATAAAATTGAATAAAAACACGCAATTTCATTGAAAAATCTTCTGCCACCATCATTTCGATAAACAAAATTTAAAGGTTCTTTTAAAATTTATCAAAATATGTATGTGATGATTCCAAATTAACACAAAATTTGAATAGAAACTGGCATTCCACATCATTTCACTTAAAAAAATTCTCACAATTCGTTTTACAAAACGATTTATAATAACGAAAATGATATAAAAACAGTTTTAGAGTTATTTCTACGCATAATTTTGCAAATGTTTTACACTTTTTTCTAAAGTGCATCGCTCAAAATTCAAATAAACCGCAATTTTTTAAATTACATCACGCACTTATGAAATCGTAGTTGGATGTATATGAATTTTCGCCACTTTGTATCTGTAAAATAGCTTCAACAGTAATATTTAAATAAAAAACACGCAATTTTGTTGAAAAAATCTTCTGCCACCATCATTTCGATAAATAAAATTTCAGTTACGTAGTCTCGTTGTTCATTTTTATTACGAAGTTCTTGTACTTGTGATGGGAATATATGTATGTTAACCACAAATTAACATAAATTTGAATAAAAACACGCAATTTCGTTGAAAAAATCACCTGCCACCATAATTTCGATAAACAAAATTTCAGTTAAGTAGGCTCGTTGTTCATTTTTATTACGAAGTTTTTGTACTTTTGATGGAAATATATGTATGTTGACCACAAATTAACATAAATTTGAATAAAAACACGCAATTTTGTTGAACAAATTTTTTGCCACCACCATTTCGATAAACACAATTTCAGTTACGTAGGCTCATTGTTCATTTTTATTACGAAGTTCTTGTACTTTTGATGGAAATATATGTATGTTGACCACAAATTAACATAAATTTGAATAAAAACACGCAATATCGTTGAAAAAATTCTCTGCCACCATCATTTCGATAAACAAAATTTCAGTTACGTAGGCTCGTTGTTTATTTTTATTACGAAGTTCTTGTACTTTTGATGGAAATATATGTATGTTGACCACAAATTAACATAAATTTGAATAAAAACACGCAATTTCGTTGAAAAAATCTTCTGCCACTATCATTTCGATAAACAAAATTTCTGTTACGTAGGCTCGTTGTTCAGTTTTATTACAAAGTGTATGTACTTTTGATGGAAATATATGTATGTTGACCACAAATTAACATAAATTTGAATAAAAACACGCAATTTCGTTGAAAAAATCTTCTGCCACCATCATTTCGATAAACAAAATTTCAGGTACGTAGGCTCGTTGTTCATTTTTATTACGAAGTTCTTGTATTTTTGATAGAAATATATATATGTTGACCACAAATTAACATAAATTTGAATAAAAACACGCAATTTCGTTAAAAAAATCTTTTGACACCATCATTTCGATAAACAAAATTTCAGTTACGTATGCTCGTTGTTAATTTTTATCACGAAGTTCTTGTACTTTTGATGGAAATATATGTATGTTGACCACAAATCAACATAAATTTGAATAAAAACACGCAATTTCGTTGAAAAAATGTTCTGACACCATCATTTCACTTAAAATTTTACAAAAACTGACATCATGGCACTTGAAATTACACAAAAACGACATTTTTATTCAATAAGCGATAAAAAATACGCCTTCCCACATCATTTCACTTAAAATTATCACAATTCGTTTTGAAAAACGATTTTGTAATAACGAAAATTATGTAAAAGCAGTTTTAGAGATATTTTTAAGCATAATTTTGCAAATGTTTTATACTTTTTTATAAATTGCGTCGCTCAAAATTCATATAAATCGAATTTTTTTAAATTACATCACACTATTATGAAATCGTAGTTTGATTTATTTGGATTTTCGCCACTTTGTATCTGTGAAATGACTTCAAATACTAATATTTTAGCTTTTACATTTTTTATTATTGCAGATTCCTGAAAAACAAGAACAGGGTAGAAATAACAAACACAAATACTTTGTAATAAACAAATACATTGTTCTTATTTCGTAGAATATTTAATAATATAAAAATAAATGTACAGTTGTCTGTCTTATTTTCTAAAAATCACCTAGCCAATTTACAAAACTGTTGTTTGGGGTGCAGAACATTTCAAATTAAAAAGGCGGCAAGTAATAAAATGAGAATTCGTTTAGATGAGATCGTAGAACAAATTTTGTTGTAGCATTTTAAAGATTAAGACGCTCCCAATCCAGAATTCCAGACGTTTTGGAAGTTGGTGACCTCTGCCTTAGAGGTGTTTTTCTAATGGCCCTTTTTTGGAAGTGCTTCCTAATCGACACTTTTCTGACTGAACCTTTTTGATGTGGACTTGGATGAGTAGCTGATGTTTTTAATTTGTATTCTATATCGGACTCGCAGTTATCAGTTTCCATATCGGTTTTTCCTGTAGTACCAGTCGGGGCTGGCACCTTTTGCTGTTTAGGTTTAGATAGCAGCACATGAGCTCATGAGCAACGTTAAGGTCTTTGATGTAATCATCAAACTGTAGGCGTCCGGGTGGATTAATAGTTTTTCGAGGCCTCAGACTGTCGTGAACTAAATCGACTATGTTAGACGCCGGTAAAATGTCACTCTTTATAGTAACGGTACCCTTGTGATCCCAGATCACATCGTTTGAGGCACTCAAAATGGGTAGAAAAACTTCAGCTTTTTTCTTAAAAGTTTTGGGAAGTGTAGATAAAATAATGGCATTTGATATACTGTTACTGCTTGTTTCAATAGGTATTTTGATTGGTTGCCGTGCCTGGTTTGTGAAATGAAGGTATCTTTGTAACACTTGGTTGTACTGCACCCATTTATCGTGATCAGTTAATTTGGACTTTATAACTTTTTGCATTTCGTCATCAAGCGGTGATAATATATTTTTCCCCGTATTCTCGCCAGAGCTCTGGACAAATTCCGGGGGGACAACTAACATCTTCTGCACTTGATCCATTTTATTCGAAAATAAAACTCAGCCGTTTGTTCTGGTAGAATAATCGTGGATAAATTAACTTAAAATCAAGACTCTCATAATAAATATATAAAAATATGGCAGGTGCGGGAATCGAACCCGCATCCTCTCCCGAGACCAGAGCTAAAATCTGACGCCTTAACCATTCGGCCATCCTGCCTCCCTGTATAAACGAGCACTCTCTGCATAATTAAGAAAGAAAACATATCGTTTAAAAGCCTTCTATTTGCAATTTCATACAATATTTAATATAAATTAAGTCATGTACAAATTTCTAAATCGGATTTCATATATATTTATCGAAGGAGTTGCCCCTCAGCTGACGTTTTATTATTATTTGTCGTGATCGTTGAATTTTACAAGAACTAACCTGTCTGCTATGCGTCGCACGCAATGTTTCCACCCCTTTTTATTTTAAAATTTGTAAAACCAGAGGTCCAAACTGATGCCGCACTATCTCGTTTTAAACCATTGTACTCTGTTACCTGGTGCATCTGAAGATGACCCCCAGAAGAATTAATAGCTGCTAGGATGCAACCGCACCTTACAGCAAGCCATCACTTGCAGAATCAAGTAGGAAAAAGACAAAACCAAGTAAGAAAATGCAGTTTCCAAATAAAAACCAACACCGGGCAGCGCTAGCATCACCGCAGATAATAGTTGTTGATGAAGAAATCCGGGGACCATCGCCACAACTAACCGGATCTGAAGAAGATCTGAAGTTGATCGTGCCGGAGACCATGCCTCGCTGTGACGTAACAACAACAGACGCCCAAGTCCAGGACAAACAGCTCTGTCGTGAGAAGAAGCGGTTATTGTGTGATTTTTGAGTGCCTCTAAACAATAGTTCTAGCAAAGTTGTTCATTTAGGCCTGGTTTCTTATAAAAACTTTTCACCTGTGGCAAGAATTCTGAATACCGACGGCTTAAGTGTTTCATTCACGGCGGAGGCGTTCATTGTTTTTCTGGAGGCTCTACCGGACATGTTTGTGATGGCGAAATAAGAAACTTTTAAGTGATTTAAGTGAACATACAGTGGAACATGTGACCAACGACACTTGCAGGATTATTCCAAAGGACACCGCAAACAAATTTTCACTTTACGTAAAGTATGTCACGCTGTCAAATTTACTGCCTATGTATAACTTAATGGTGGTTAAAATCAACGACCTGAAACGTGCAAATTGTAATTTCGAAAAGTTTGCTGCATCAATAAGGCAGAGATTATCAACTTCCAAAACGTCTGGAATTCTGGATTGGGAGCGTCTTAATATTTAAAATGCCACAATAAAATTTGTTCTACGATCTCATGTAAACGAATTCTGATTTTATTACTTGCAGCCTATTTAATTTGAACTGTTCTGCACCTCAAACAACAGTTTTGTAAATTGGCTAGGTGATTTTTAGAAAATAAGACAGACAACTGTACATTTATTTTTATATTATTAAATATTCTACGAAATAAGAACAATATATTTGTTTATTACAAAGTATTTGTGTTTTTTATTTCTACCCTATTTTTGTTTTTCAGGAATCTGCAATAATAAAAAATCTAAAAGCTAAAATATTAGTATTTGAAGTCATTTTATAGATACAAAGCGGCGAAAATCCAAATAAATCAAACTACGATTTCATAATAGTGTGATGTAATTTAAAAAAATTCGATTTCGATTACGGTGCAATTTATATAAAAGTGTAAAACATTTGCAAAATTATCCTTAGAAATAACTCTAAAGCTGTTTTAACATAATTTTCGTTATTATAAAATCGTTTAACGAATTGTGATAATTTTAAGTAAAATTATGTGAGATGGCGTATTTTTTATCGGTTATTGAATAAAAATGTCGTTTTTTGTATAATTTCAAGTAACATGATGTCAGTTTTTGTAAAATTTTAAGTGAAATGATGGTGTCAGAAAATTTTTTCAACGAACTTGCGTGTTTTTATTCAAATTTATGTTAATTTGTGGTCAACATACATATATTTCCATCAAAAGTACAAGAACTTCGTAATAAAAATAAACAACGAGCCTACGTAACTGAAATTTTGTTTATCGAAATGATGGTGGCAGAGAATTTTTTCAACGAAATTGCGTGTTTTTATTCAAATTTATGTTAATTTCTGGTAAACATACATATATTTCCATCAAAAGTACCAGAACTTCGTAATAAAAATGAACAATGAGCCTACGTAACTGAAATTGTGTTTATCGAAATGGTGGTGGCAAAAGATTTTTTCAACAAAATTGCGTGTTTTTATTCAAATTTATGTTAATTTGTGGTCAACATACATATATTTCCATCAAAAGTACAAGAACTTCGTAATAAAAATGAACAACGAGCCTACGTAACTGAAATTTTGTTTATCGAAATTATGGTGGCAGGTGATTTTTTCAACGAAATTGCGTGTTTTTATTCAAATTTATGTTAATTTGTGGTTAACATACATATATTTCCATCAAAAGTACAAGAACTTCGTAATAAAAATGAACAACGAGCCTACGTAACTGAAATTTTATTTATCGAAATGATGGTGGCAGAAGATTTTTTCAACAAAATTGCGTGTTTTTTATTTAAATGTTACTGTTGAAGCTATTTTACAGATACAAAGTGGCGAAAATTCATATACATCCAACTACGATTTCATAAGTGCGTGATGTAATTTAAAAAATTGCGGTTTATTTGAATTTTGAGCGATGCACTTTAGAAAAAAGTGGAAAACATTTGCAAAATTATGCTTCGAAATAACTATAAAACTGTTTTTATATCATTTTCGTTATTATAAATCGTTTTGTAAAACGAATTGTGAGAATTTTTGTAAGTGAAATGATGTGGAATGCCAGTTTCTATTCAAATTTTGTGTTAATTTGTAGTCATCACATACATATTTTGATAAATTTTCAAAGAACCTTTAAATTTTGTTTATCGAAATGATGGTGGCAGAAGATTTTTCAACGAAATTGCGTGTTTTTATTCAATTTTATGTTAATTTGTGGTTAACATACATATATTTCCAATAAAAGTACAAGAACTTCGTAATAAAAATGAACAACGAGCCTACGTAACTGAAATTTTGTTTATCGAAATGATGGTGGCAGAGAATTTTTTCAACGAAATTGCGTGTTTTTATTAAAATTTATGTTAATTTCTGGTAAACATACATATATTTCCATCAAAAGTACCAGAACTTCGTAATAAAAATGAACAATGAGCCTACGTAACTGAAATTGTGTTTATCGAAATGGTGGTGGCAAAAGATTTTTTCAACAAAATTGCGTGTTTTTATTCAAATTTATGTTAATTTGTGGTCAACATACATATATTTCCATCAAAAGTACAAGAACTTCGTAATAAAAATGAACAACGAGCCTACGTAACTGAAATTTTGTTTATCGAAATTATGGTGGCAGGTGATTTTTTCAACGAAATTGCGTGTTTTTATTCAAATTTATGTTAATTTGTGGTTAACATACATATATTTCCATCAAAAGTACAAGAACTTCGTAATAAAAATGAACAACGAGCCTACGTAACTGAAATTTTATTTATCGAAATGATGGTGGCAGAAGATTTTTTCAACAAAATTGCGTGTTTTTTATTTAAATGTTACTGTTGAAGCTATTTTACAGATACAAAGTGGCGAAAATTCATATACATCCAACTACGATTTCATAAGTGCGTGATGTAATTTAAAAAATTGCGGTTTATTTGAATTTTGAGCGATGCACTTTAGAAAAAAGTGGAAAACATTTGCAAAATTATGCTTCGAAATAACTCTAAAACTGTTTTTATATCATTTTCGTTATTATAAATCGTTTTGTAAAACGAATTGTGAGAATTTTTGTAAGTGAAATGATGTGGAATGCCAGTTTCTATTCAAATTTTGTGTTAATTTGTAGTCATCACATACATATTTTGATAAATTTTCAAAGAACCTTTAAATTTTGTTTATCGAAATGATGGAGGCAGAAGATTTTTCAACGAAATTGCGTGTTTTTATTCAATTTTATGTTAATTTGTGGTTAACATACATATATTTCCATCAAAAGTACAAGAACTTCGTAATAAAAATGAACAACGAGCCTACGTAACTGAAATTTTATTTATCGAAATGATGGTGGCAGAAGATTTTTTCAACAAAATTGCGTGTTTTTTATTTAAATATTACTGTTGAAGCTATTTTACAGATACAAAGTGGCGAAAATTCATATACATCCAACTACGATTTCATAAGTGCGTGATGTAATTTAAAAAATTGCGGTTTATTTGAATTTTGAGCGATGCACTTTAGAAAAAAGTGGAAAACATTTGCAAAATTATGCTTCGAAATAACTCTAAAACTGTTTTTATATCATTTTCGTTATTATAAATCGTTTTGTAAAACGAATTGTGAGAATTTTTGTAAGTGAAATGATGTGGAATGCCAGTTTCTATTCAAATTTTGTGTTAATTTGTAGTCATCACATACATATTTTGATAAATTTTCAAAGAACCTTTAAATTTTGTTTATCGAAATGATGGTGGCAGAAGATTTTTCAATGAAATTGCGTGTTTTTATTCAATTTTATGTTAATTTTGGGGTCAACATACATATATTTTTATCAAAAGTACAAGAACTTTTCTAATAAAAATGCGAAATTGTAACATTATATCGATCAATATACCGTGAATCTAAAATTTTTAAATAGTTTCGATAATATTTATGATAAAACGTTGTAATAAAAAGGCACAACGAGCCTACTTAACTGAAATTTTGCTTTTCGAAATGCTATTAGATTTGAATGCACATGTTTAGTGTCGGTTTTTAATAATACTTACGATAGTTTTCTTTTCGTAATTAAAAATCATGTAGGTTAAACATTGTGGCTAGGGTTCAAATCCGACTTGAGGCCGACGCAGAAAGCTTTTTTAAATTAAATAAATGCGAGCGAGAGAGAATAGCTGCGATGAGTGAGACGGAAGACTTCGGCGTGACGTAATGAAATCCAAAAATGGCCGCCGCGGATTTCGCGATTTAAAATAATTATTCACATGTGGTGAATTCAAATTTTAAAATCGCGGTCCGTCAACTTTTTTAATAGAATAAAAGCTATCTGCGTCTACAAGGCTGTTTAAAACCGGACAAAGCAATGTTAATCACAGCAACAAGTCCCAGCATGTTTTAAATTGCAATCCTCCTTATACAACCGAAAATACGTAATGCCTGGGAATACGCGTATTTTCAAACAAATTTTAATTAAAAATTTAAAATCGAAGCAGAAAATTAAAAATTATAGGCGTGGCAATTTCTCAACTATAAACACAATTTTAGCGGTCCAGTATCTTCGGAGGAGATAGCGATCAAATATACATACATACAAAGAAAGAAAGAGACCACCGATTTTATGGTATTGGTATAAGCAATAAAGCAATGTCTATTTATTTTAAAACCGACAAAATCATATATTCACTGATTTTAAGGAAACGGCTTGCAAGTAAATAAAAAACGCCTAATTGTAATGTCTTCAGACAAAGTTTAAATTGATATTATAATGAAAATTAAGCATAAATTTAAACAAGCACATAGACCTATAGGTCATCGGGAAAAGTTTGTTTGAATTTTATAGAGGATCCAACAGCTGCAGGCCAAATCTCTTGCTTGCGATACGACAGACAACGACCTGTTTGGCCGATTGATAAAAATAATGAATTCCTTCAAGAGCACTTACGAAACCAGTTTTTAAAAATTATTATCAAACTTTTAAAATTATAGACGTTGCAATTCCGCTGTTATAAATTATAATTTTCAAGAAATATTTAGTTTAGTAGTTAAAATATGGAATCGTGACGACTGAAGAGTGAAGTGGCATTCAGATGAACACCTTAAAATCCGTAGCGCTCCGTGGCCTAGCGGCATAGATCGATGCAGCTCAAATGTGGATACGAACGTCGCGGATTCAAATCGAGTCGGCCAGAGATTTTTTAAAATTAAACATCCATTCTGTGAATGCAAGAGAGACAACCAACACCCTATGAGTTCAAGAGAGAGGCAGACTTACCATTTGAAAGTCAAAAATTTGCGTAAAAATTGAAATTAAAACTGGCAGCCGAGAGAAGTGCGCTCGCAGAAAACCAAGATGGCCGACTCCCGGGAAGTTTAAGTTCGAAAAATTTCAAATTCAAATATTCGCGTAAAAATTGAAAATGGCCGCCGTGTAATTCCGGAAGAAAATTAAAAATGGCCGCCGCGTAATTTAATCAGTAGCACATATCAAAATTAATTAGAGCAATCCGCGAAATTAATTAGGTCATTTAATTAGATCAATTTAATTTAATTCGCGGCTTAATTGACGGTTTAATTAGGTCAATCAATTTAATTCGCGGTTGACCTTTGACATAATCCAATTAGTGGTGTCCTTACTTCTACTAGCGTATGCCCACTATTTTGCTGGCGCTTCGGCCATGAGCAGGCCTGGTAGGTGTAGGTAGCCTTGCCTGGTACCGGCTTATAAGTGTTGCAGGTAGGTCGACGCGCTTGTCGCTATACTGTTGGAAGGCCAGAGTTTATACTTGAGTATCCTACCCCGTTTGGCCTTAAAGGTTCGGTTAAGCGTGAGTTTTCCCGATTGAACTTATGGCGGTCATTTATTTTGTAACACCCTATACATACCGTCACGCTTGCCCTGTGATGTATCGTTTCTAGGAACACGTCCATCTTCCTGAGCGTATAAAGCCGTGGCCTTTAGCCTGTTTTGTGAGATTTCCAAGGTAAGTGGTGACAATTCCGGACTTGTCGAAGCAAAGGGGCACTCCCCCACCCTAGACTGTCCCTAGAATCATCTGATACCGTAACAAAAGTTTCCAAATTTATCTCAGGTATTAAGTAAATTTTGCAGATTATACTAACCTCCAACTATTTAATGGTTTTTTGGTTTTAGTAATAACTCATTAGAAAATCATTCATATTCTACAGATGCAGAAGATAACCTAGCCAGTACTTCTTGCACCAGAGAAGTTTTTGAATTCTGTCAAATTCCTGAAAGTATAGCAAGTAATAAGTAAGAAAATGACTTGGTGAATTTAGAGGATCTCTGGTGTTCAAAAGAGAAATATAATAGTTGAGAAAACAGCAGAGCTAATGTTAAGAGAGGGGTAAGAACAGTGCTTTTTATTTTTGTCTTTTATTAAATATTGCTTATAGATTTCTGATATAGATAGAGTAGCGGATTAGCGGATAGACACTCTACGGGTGCGTATACATTTGGCAAGCCGCGCGCGAGACGAGCGTGAGTTGCGCCAACAACGAGCCAAATTCGTCATATTTATACCGGGTTGCGAGTCTACCACGAGCCGCGCGACGGAGGCTTGCGGCCGATCCATTTTCTGTCGGTTTTTGTGGCGAGCTCAAAGGGTTTTTGCGCGTGTAGTGGAACGGGTTTGTGGCAGACTCGTGCAGAAATTTAATTTTCAGCGAGACTTCGACCGCGATAGTTATATATTATTATATGAATATGGAGTGGTCCGAAGAAAGTATGTTAAATTTAGTGGAGACCTACAAATTATATAAAAATGTGTGGGATCCCAAAGACAAAGATTACTTTAAAAAAGAAAAGAAGGTTGAGGCGTGGAATGAAATTGAGTCAGCCGTCGGGAAATCTGCAGAGGCCTGCAAGAAGAAAATCTCGAGTTTAGTGGCGACCTACAGAAAGGAAAAAACAAAGTAAAGTCGTCTGTGGGAACAGGAACAGGTACATAATAATACCTGCTACCTTCTTCGCTCGCCTGGACAGGTATTCAACCTTTAAGTTCGTGGGAAGCTCGCGTGGTGCTCAACTTGCCATGCGGATCAGATAAAATTCGCAGGAGGCTCGCGGCAGGCTCGTTGGTCAAAAAGCGCGGCTCAGGCGCGACTCAGGCGCGACTCGAGAGCGGCTCGCCAAATGTATACGCATCCTACGATTCCGGTAGAAATACGTCTACTTTAGGAAAGCACAGTTGCCCCCGCGAACCATGTTTTTATCTCACTTCCGAATACCGGGAAGGAGTATGTACAATTTTATGCATATGATGGTTAGCTTGATTCAAAATGATTCCGTAGTTAAAAATATTCCTCCAATCGGATCTCGGGAAAGAAGATATTAAGCGATGCTGTACACAAACAAATACAAATTATGACAAAATCACTAAGAAAAAAATAAAATGTGCAACCTGGAACACTCGAGGTTTAAGAGACGCAGAAAAAGTAAATCTAATAGAAAAATAATCTAAAGAAATAGACCTAATAGAAATATGTGAAACGCACTAGAACGGATTAGGCCATTATAAAACAGTAAATGACAATACAACATAATTTGCCATGATAACAAGAGTCAGAAAGCAGTAGAGATAATAGTTAATAAGAAATGGGAAAATACAGTGCTTGGGTATAATCCTGTCAATGATAGAATTTTGAAGATCAAGCTAAATAGTAAACCAGTACGGATAAACAATGTTCAGGTCTATACATCAACCTCTTGATCAATGGAGGAAGAAAGAGACATCTGATAGACGTTACAAAATTAGATACTAAATAAGAAAGTAACCATTATTCAAGGCGATCTGAATGCAACAATTGGAAGTGCATATGAAGATAATCTTAAAAACTACATAGGAAAATATGGGCTGGGTACCAGGAATGATAGAGGTGAAAAACTATTACAGTTTTGTTTTGAAAATAACTATACTATTACAAAAGAAGGTTCCTGGCGATAGATGTGGAAATCAATTATGCGCTCATTAACAATAGCTATAAATCAACTGTCCAAAACTGCAAAAGCTATCCTTGAAAGGAATGTGGATCTGATCATAACCTACTTGCAGCGGAACTAAAGATACATCTAGAAACATTAAAAAAACTAAACGAGAACTAAAAATGAATGAAGATACGATAAAAACGTTTGAATAAAAAGTGAATAGTAAATTAGAGCAGGTAACAGAAAATAATCAAGAGAAAGATGTAAACCAGATGTGGGGTGAATTCAGAAATATTTTGAGCCAAAACAGGAACTATAAAAGAGTATAATAATGAGTTGAATGAAAATCGAAAAAAGAAATATTGGATAGCCGAAGAAACATCGAGACTGATAAGAGAAAGAAAAGAAATAAAAGCAAAAGTGTTAAATACAGATAAAAAACGCACCAAATATAGGAAATTAAGCGAAAAGATAAAGAAACCATGCAGGCAAGACAAAATCGATCATCTAAGCAAAATTGTGCAGAAATAGAAAAACATAATAGTAAAAATGAAACACGAGATCTGAAAATTAAAGATACAAAAAGAAAATTCCAACCATCAACTTGGTGCATTGATGACGAGAATGGTAAAATGCTAGAAGACATTGAGAAAATTGTCGATAGATGGAAAAGATACAGCAGATAATTACATGAGGAGAATACCAGACCAGATAAAAATGAAACCATCCTAAATACCCAACAGATTGAATTAGAGCCCCCAATATTAGGAGTCGACGTGGAATATGCTATAAAAAAACTACACATAAAAAAAATTGGTGTAATACACGCACACAACTTCCTTTTACAGTGATCTTATAATTAGCCAAAAATTTGATTTTTAATTTTCAATCATTTGTCAAGAATTTTCAAAAATTACAAATTCTGCAAAAACGGTACAAAATAGAGCGTTAGTTGAAGAGACAAATTTTCTCTAGAATTTTAAGCTGAATTCAAAAATGTAATAATATACCGGGTGTTCTATTTAAAATAGAAGTTAATAAAAAAAAATTGAAAAAACACAAAAGAAACCCATTTTAGAAGTATTCAACTGGAAAATCACCTATCTCACATCAATACACATTCAAAATGTAATAAAAATGTGAAGTTTGAAAAAAATCGTTTGAGCCGTTTGTGAAGAAATCGAAAAAAAACTGAAAGATTACAAGAGTAAACACCTACTTCCGGTTATGCAATTTTCTTCAAAAGCTTGCTGTTGCATCTACATAGTACACAACACTTATATATGAAGTTTCAACACCATACCTCGTTTTGTTTTGGAGATATTCTGTTTACAGGCAGACACACAGCACACACACACACACACACAGACAGGCCAATGAAAAAATATATTTTTTTGGGTTCAGGGGGCTCTAAAACGTAAAGATCTGTTGAAAACTCTTCAAATTTTTGGGGTGAATCAAAAAGGAAGTAAAAATCAGTAGGAAGCGATGACATCAGTAGCGAAATGCTAAAAATAGTAAATGATACGGGTCTAAAAATAGTAACTGACATCTGCAGTAAAATATGGACAACAGGGCAATAACCAGACGACTGGATCAAAATCCATACTAATTGCTTTTCACAAAAAAATCAACAATGAAATGCGAAAATTATAGGGCAATTGCATTAATATCGAACGTAATAATTAATAGATTAAGAACTATTGAGAATGGAAAATACCTATATTTTTAAAAGCGACTGAGGCACAAGAGAGCAGATACATAATTTGAGACAAATTATAGAATAGTGTAGATAATTGAATGTAATTACTGTGGGATTGGCAACGCCGCGGGAGACGGGTGTTGAGACACAGACAGTTGGTGTGCGAAGGGCAGTGCAACAATGACGTAGTATAAGATGGACGCTAGTAGTAAAGACGGTGTTTATGTGAATATTGTTTTCTTTTGTCTTTTGTAATTAAGTGTTCACTAAAGCTATTAAAGTTATTAAAGAATATTTGCTGAAGTGTGTGTTGTGTTTGTTTATCGCAATCCTACATTCCAATCCTACAATTTTAGGGGCTCGGCCGCGATTTGGAAACGACGCCGTATTAGAACATTTTGGAAGCTGTCAAAGTGGTTGCCTAACCGATCGAGGATTTAAGGGGCAGAGGGTCGAAGCTCCGCTTGGAAGTTGCAGCAGTGAGCGCCAATCAAGGGGTCCATCCTCAAAGACGTTGAAGGGGTAGCCTAACCAAGCGCGAGCCCAGGCGTTCAGCACACATAAGACGGTCGCAGTGGTGCACGGTCTGTAGTTTTGTTAACCAATAAAAATCGACGCTTTAGAAATTGGCGAGTTCGTTCCGTATTATTTCCTTTTAAATGCATGTTTAATCATTCCTAGCGACGGTTAATCGTTATAAATAGTTAAATAATTGATTTTGATAACTAATAATTAACGCGATGGAAAACTTAAGTCAAATTCCGCATATTGCACGTAATATTGATACAGCAACGACTAAATCGATTAAACTACTTCACCGATTAGTTTTTGAAGAAGATGGCGATAGGAAAAACAGGAAGAGACAGGAGAGAATTTTGTGGTTTTAATTTTAGTCTCCGGTCAGAAGCGTATAAAGCAAAATTTAATTATATTACTAGTACATTAACAACAGGTGAACACATTCTCATTTCTAATGTTTTAAATTTGGACATTGCGGGCGAAGGAGCACATTTAAGTAAGCGGATTTGTGAGCACTTAACGGATATTAATCTGCTAATGACGACGCCAGATGAAGACGAAAATGAAGACGAAACTGAAGACGAAAATGAAGACGAAAACGAAGACGAAAAGAACGATGTAGTTAATAATTCAAATCGGGGTAAAATTAGACGCGAAAATGCTGGAATAAACGACGATCTGGTATTAACTGGAAATTCATCAGGATACAATGACGTGAAGCCGAAATTTCTTCACAGCTTCAGAGACATAGAAGACTCGATTCGACTATTCAACGGCGAAGATAATTACTCAGTGGACGACTTCATATCAGAATTTGAGGAAATTAAAGTACCTTTATTTTTGCAAAAAAGTCATTAAGGGGACTGGTAAGGTTATTTATTCAGAGTGAGAAGCGAATTACAACATGGACTGCATTAAAGAATGCCTTGTCAGCTGAATTTAAAGTGACGATCAGTGGGGCAAAATTGCACCAAATGTTGAACACCAGAAAGATGAAAAAAGAGGAGACGACGTACCAATATTTGTTGGCTATGAAAGATATAGCTAACAGGGGTGCAATAGAAGAAAAATCATTAATTCAGTATGTTATAGATGGTATACAAGACGATGTGAAGAATAAGGTAGTACTTTTTGGTGCCAATACCATTAAAGAATTTAAAAGTAAACTAAAGATATACGAGATTAGAACCAGAAGTTCTCTTCAATCTCATCAACAGACAAAGCCGAAAGCAGCAGCTGGAGTCGAAACAAAACGAAGCCAATCGGAACAAGAAGCCGCTGGACACTCCGGTCGAAAAGTTTATCATTGTTTTAATTGTGGGATGAATGGGCATAGCTCAAAACAGTGTCGTTCTAGAGACGCTGGCCCAAAATGTTTTAAATGTGGGAATTTTGGCCACAAAAGCCTTGAATGTACAGTGGGAAGAGAAAAAATTCCACCCATGGAAAGGTCAACGGCCCCAGTAACGAATATAGCCAGTTTTCCTTTGAAAAACCAAATGTGTAACACAATTACTGTTGGAAACATGGAGTTGGAAGCTCTCGTAGACACAGGTAGCCAAGTTAACCTAATAAGAAAAGATGTATATGACAACATTCAGCTACCGGATATGTGCAAACCGGAGCTAGTGCTCACAGGGTTTGGACAAAACAGAATAGCGACGATTGGATTCTTTGCTACAGGTATAGTGATTGACCATAACCATTTTCCTACAACATTACATGTCGTACCTCAAGAATCAATGACCATGGATGCTATAATAAGACAGGAACTTTTGAATCAAGCGAATATAGTGATCAATGAGGAGGGAATTTTAATTACCAGACGAGTGGATGACATCTTCCTGCACATTGAATCAGTTACAAACGAACTTGATATAGAAAAGACGGTGGCAGAAGATAACCAGCAAAAGGTAGGTAAATTAATTCAAGAATATGTACCTGACAAAAATAAAGAGACGTCAATAGAAATGAGAATAATTATGAAAGACGAAGAACCGATCTATAGCAGACCAAGAAGACTGCCATTCTCAGAAAGAGAAATACTTGAACGACAAATACAAGAACAGATATCACACGGCATAGTAGAGCCCTGCAGCTCAGAGTGGGCAAGTCCGGTGGTGATCGTAAAGAAGAAGGACGACTCTCAACGTGTATGTGTAGATTACAGAAAAATTACCAAATAGGTAATTAAGGACCGTTACCCGCTGCCACTCATAGATGATCAGCTGGATAAATTGCAGAATGCAAAGTGGTTCACTACTATAGATTCAAAAAATGGATTCTTTCATGTTAAAGTTGAAAATGAAAGCATGAAGTACACGGCATTAGTGATGCACTGGAGGCAGTATCAAGGAAATCAAGATTCTCATTTCAATGAACAAGAGAGACAGGTATTCCAAAATTTAAAAGAAGCACTTATTCGAGAACCTGTATTAGCTAGTTATAGACAGGACTTAGAAACCGAACTCCATACGGACGCCAGCGTAGAAGGATACAGAGCAGTCTTACTACAAAAGTTGTCAAATGACAATCGTTTACACCTCATACATTTCATGAGTAAGAAAACAACAGATGCCGAGAAGTACAGTAGCTATGAGCTTGAAGTGCTAGCAATAGTACAAGCGTTGAAGAAATTCAGAGTATACTTACTGGGTGTCAAATTTAAAATAGTTACTGACTGCCCAGCGTTCCAAAAGACTGTATATAAAAGGGACATACCACCGCGAATTGCAAGATGGGCTCTTTTATTAGAAGAATATAACTACACTATCGAGCATCGGAAAAGAGTTCGCATGAAACATGTGAATGCACTGAGTCGTAATGCGGTCATGAATATTACGATCGCCTCTGTCTCCCCACCCGCAAAATTTAGAGCAGCACAAGAGAAAGATGAGACAATTAAGGCTATAAGAGAAGTGCTAAAAGACAAACCATATGAGGACTACTTTATCAAGAACGATATGCTGTACAAGTTTGTCAACGACCGTGAACTAATAGTGGTACTAAAGTTGATGCAAACCGAAATTATTAGAAGTGCACATGAGCAAGGGCATTTCGCTGTAAGAAAAACTGCAGAATTAATAGAAAGAGATTATTATATTACTAACCTACAATCCAAGATATTAGCTCACATTCAAGCGTGCGTACCATGCATGTTAGTAAACAGGAAAGAAGGTCGAAAAGAAGGATTTCTGCGTCCGTTCCATAAAGAAGACATTCCCCTTAACACATACCATTTGGACCATCTTGGCCCATTGGTGTCGACAAGTAAGAATTATAAACACATTCTAGTCGTTATTGATGCGTTTACAAAATTTACTTGGTTATATCCTACCAAATCAACGACAACGAAAGAGGTAATAAGTAAGCTAGAATCACAAAAAAACGTATTCGGGAACCCTGCGACGATTATATCAGATAGAGGAAGTGCTTTCACTTCAGCCGAATTTGAAGACTATTGTAAAGAAGAAGGGATCCAACACCATACGGTTATAACTGGGTTGCCAAGGGCAAACGGCCAAGTCGAAAGGATTAATAGAATCATAATCCCAGTCCTATCCAAGCTATCGCTGGAAGACCCAGTCAAGTGGTATAAACATATAGATGCCTTACAACAAACCTTGAACTCAACTTATCAAAGGAGTATAGCTACGACGCCATTTGAGTTTTTAATTGGCACCAAGATGAGGTTAAAGACAGATTTAATGCTAAAAACTTTAATGGAAAAAGCCATGCAAGAGGACTTCCAAATGAACAGAGAAGAAATGCTGAAAAACGCGAAGCTACAGATGAAAATAGTTCAAGAAGAAAATAAAAGACATTATAATTGGAGAAGACGTCACCCTACGTGTCGCGTCGCGATAAAAAGGACTCAATTCGGAGTCGGTCAAAAGTTAAAGCCTAAATTTCTCGGGCCATACCGCGTAATAAAAGTGAAATCGGGACACACATATGATGTGATCAAAGACGGTGTATTTGACGGACCTATTAAGACATGCACCACTGCCGAATACATGAAGCCGTGGTTCAAAATGGATGCTTCCTCCGGGCCTGTTGAAAATTAGGATGGCCGAGTGTGGGATTGGCAACGCCGCGGAAGACGGGTGTTGAGCCACCAAGACAGTTGGTGCGCGAGGGCAGTGCAACAATGACGTAGTATAAGATTGACGCTAGTAGTAAAGACGGTGTTTATGTGAATATTGTTTTCTTTTGTTTTTTGTAATTAAGTGTTCACTAAAGCTATTAAAGTTATTAAAGAATACTTGCTGAAGTGTGTGTTGTGTTCGTTTATCGCAATCCTACATTCCAATCCTACATTACATATATATATACTTTTGGATTAGACAAAAGCGTTTAACTGCGTTAAATGGTACAAGCTGTGGAAAGTTGTAATCGAGATGGGTAGCCTCCAACATTTGGTCTATATGATTAAACAATTATACGAAAATGGTACTGCACAAGTGAAGATAAACGACAGGATCTCAGATATATTTACCTTTCAAAAATGTGTTAAGGTTGTATATTATACCCTTTTCTTTTTAACATATACGAGAAATACATAATGGGAACAAGTTTAGCTCAATGTAATGGTGGAATCAACATATGTGGGGTTACAATCAACAATTTAAGATAGGCCGATAATTCAGCTACAGTAGCCAAAATACGGGAAAGAATGAAGGAACTATTGGACATCGTAAAGCAAGAAAGCAGCAAACTAAGACTAACACTTAATAAAAATAAATGTAAAATAATGATAGTAACAAAAGTAAACATAGAAATAGACGCAAATTGCTGTGGAGAGATAAAAATGACAAACCGATTTATTTATCTTGGAGCACTCATTGAAAATACAGGAAACTGCTCTAACGAAATAAAAAGCAGACTAACAATGGCAGGAACTGCCGTAACTAAACTGCAAACGAATCTGAAAAGGCAGGAATACCTATACCAAAGTTGATAAAAATCAGGATAATGAATACACTAGTATTTCCGATAGCACTGTATGCGTTAGAATCATGGACTATGAAAAAGTCGATAAACAAAAGATCAATGCTTTCGAAATGTAATGCCGGCGAAGATTGTTAAGGATAAAATGAACAGAGCATCGTATCAATAACTCAGTTATACAAGAATCAGAGCACCACAGAGATTGGTCAATACTGTACAAAAAATAATATTACAATACTTTAGGCGTACTTCCCGTAGAACTGAGGACAATATTTGCAAAAACTGGCTATACAGGAGAAAGTAGACGGAAAAAGGCCAAGAGGTAGATCGCCAAGAAGGCGGTTAGATGAAATTTAAGAACTAACTGGAAATAATCTTGAAGAAAACATCAGACTGGCAGAGGATAGAGATGATTGGAGAATCATCATAAACCGACATACCAACTAATTAATTTACACAAATTCCGACCTTCGGATCCGAAGAATTACAAGAGCGATAGGAGGAGTTGCTTGGCACGCAAGCCATTACAAACAATAAATAAAATATGAGTACATTTGTAAATATGAAGAAACAGACAAACAAAGAGAATGGAGGAATAAAAATTTGAAAGATTTGGGTGATTTTTTTAAAATTCAATAATAATATTAAAGCCAGCGTGGCCGAGCGGTTCAGGACCTCAGGCTGCGGTGCCACGGTACGGGGTTTAATTCCCACATCTGACAGTTAGCGGTCGGCTCACCCAGTCGCTTTAAAAACTGGGTACCGAAACCACAGATGTGGAAGTAGAGAAAGTAAGGTAGTCGTCGAAAGCCTGATGGTAACCACTCCCCCAGCACGCCGTTAACGTGTGCCAGATTGACGAAAATGAAGAGATATTTCGGCGATCCTGACTCATCTTATCTCAGGCCATGTTCTTACATGGAATGAAGTGCTCGAACTTTACATTACTATTAAAGTAGTAATATTGCAAACCAAGACTTACTAGTTTTTCTTTTTAAGAGATACGAAAGCAGTGTAAAACTATGCTCAATGCTGATTACGGGCCTACGGCTAAACAAGAAGATCCGCAATTAAATTAGGCGTACTTGATAGGTCACGTATACCAGTCTTTAAATCGATTCCCTTGTCATTTTGTCATTATTTTTTTTTCAAATGTGTTGATGAAAATTCTTCCAAACATATTTTTTTTAACATTGGGTTTCGGAAGACGCAAAACATGAAATTGCTGTTTTAACAATCGCTCAATTTGATAATGATTTTTACAACGTAAAAAGTGCCATAATTTGGCAAAAAATATTCTTATTCTCAAGACTTTACCACTTTCTGCATGTCTTGGAAAAACACGAAATTATAGCTAAGTAAAGTTGAAAAAATAAATAAATATAACTATAAAAGAAGCAGGTCTCTCCATTGATGTAGAACATTCATGCTTGGCTGCTCACCTGATGGTAACCATCACATTCAAACTAAAATAACGATATAATCTTTGGGATGTTTTTAGGACCTGCGGGAAGTAACAAATGAGTTGAGGCAAAATGCGTACCAAAGTTAATAACATTAGGTTTGTGGCTGAGAGAGGAAACAGTTGCAAAGAAACTTGTCTTGAGATAGATGGTGATCGAATGAGATTAAAAAGAAATCATGCATATTATTATCAAGTGATGAATTATCTCAAGCAAATCAAATATTTTTCCATTATAAATTGTACTTTAAGTTATAATTAATTAATTATGATTAAGTAAAAGAACAACTCAGTATATTGCACCCTGATCAGTGCTACCTTGTAGTGTACGTGTTCGATGACGAAGAACTGTTCTTTGAAATAATAGATATGGATGATAGACTTTGAAAAAAAAATAATATTACGAAAACTGTTAATGTTTTACAATGATTGTATCTTAGAAGATATTGAAAGAAGATGGCCTAGTGAAGGAACATGTTATGACCCTAAATCGATTAAAGACGCAATTAATCGCAAATCATGCAAATCGGTCAATATTTGACAAAACTGGGACAGTTCTAACAAAAAAGTGAATACTAAAAAATGAATAAAAAAAATCGCAATTTTTTAAGGAAAAATAATCTTTTTACGGATGCCGAGTTTTAAATTGAAACTGAGTATATTCTAAAACAGGTATTTTTCGACTTTTTTGTGATTCTACTATCTGCGCATAAAAGACATTAGTATCTTTTCGAATTTCTTATTGCTATTTAAGCAAAACTGTAAAAAAATACTTAGTTTTATGTTATCAAGCATGTTAAATTGTTCAAAGTCCCTGACAAAAACATAGTTGGATCATACTTTTAGGCATGTTTTACTCGTCAAAATCTCTTTTTCTTCAAAAAAGCCATGTTTAACCTTAAAATTTCAAGGTCAAATAATACCACAATCAGTAGAGAACAATTTTTCCTTTTGCGGCAACAAATAAACTATAGCCCCTGAAAGAATTACAATGATGTCTTGATTTTGCCAAGAGTTCATTGATTGTTGGAAAAGTTACTCCGAATCGCCCACTGTGCGTCGCAAATGATGACCTTAGAGTAGAAATAAGTACTGGTTCTACTATCTACACCAACTACCAGGTCACGGGCATGGTTGCAGGGGCGTTTAAGCACTGTGGCTGTTGTGAAGCCGAGGAGCAGAATTGCGAGTTATATCAGTCAAAGATCAGTTATTTTCGCACCCTTCTGATTCCACAATAAATTCGCAGATATTGCTGCTTCCGCCAGATGAAATACATTAATTAAACTGGTTCAACCGAGACTCCGGCTCTCATTTTGGTTAATTAATGAGAAATTCTCGGCTGCGGCGCTATCAAAGTTTTCAGCTGAACGGAATTGCTCCTTTCTCATTTATTATTTTCGCAAAACGCTTATTTATTGTATATCGCTGAAGTGCCCTTAAATTACGCGAGTGAAATCATAATTTATTGGCGCAAATTATTCTTTCAAGAGGTAGTGAAAGCGACACTTGGTGCCGCTCGCTGCTAAATTGCTCTTTGAGTTGAAATTATCACTCCTCGGATACAATTATTGCCGTGCTCGAGTCCATAAGTGAATCATTTCGATTTTAGGTTCATCTGCAAGATCTTTGCCGAACTGTAACATTGGTCAACACAGATTGGTTTTCTTATACATCGATATGTGTAGTTTATGTCTTTTGTCATGTTGATTCTGAAGCTGATTTCAAATTTGCTCAATCACATCAGAATTATGAAAAAAAGGTTCTTAAACAGTTTTTTCAAAAAACGCATTAAATTTTACGCAATTTCAAAGTTACTTTTATACAGGGTGTTCCAAAATTAGCCTGCCAAACTTTAATAGCGAATTCTAGAACCGGAAATATTAAGAAAACTTTATAGTACCATAGGCCGAAAAACCCTTGGTTTTCCAGATACAGGGTGTTAAAGGTGTAGTGCTGAGGATCGTTTTTGTTTAATATTTTCGAAACGTTCAAAGATAATTATTTGAAACTTTGCACACCTACTAAACTTCTTCTACTTAAAAAGATAAAGTTACTCTTGGCGATGTAAAATGCACATAGACGGGTAAAACTGGGAGGAGCTAAGGAAAATATTGCCCCAACTTTTTTGTGTGGAGTTTTTATCAATTTTGATAACAAAATGTAGTAGCCTGAAGTTTTTGATAACAAAAAGATACTCTTGTCCCATGGGCCTATTGTGTCCCGTTTTCATAAAAAATCGGTTTTAAATAATTATGTTTTGTAGTATATCCGTGAGCGAAATACAATAATAATTGGTAGGCCATGGAAAATGTATGTATAGTCTGTTCACTAAACATAAAAACACAAAGTGGCCTTTGATTTCTAAAATTGCATGAGTGTACTTGCAAAATGCATCTCTTGTCTAGGAATGTACTTACAAAAAGTTACTAAAACAAATAGGTTAAGAGTGTGACATTTAATTAGCATCTGTCATAACTACTTTTAAGGATGTTAAACAAATACTGTGTTGGATACTATTGATGTAGCATTTATTAATAAGTATTTTTATTACATTTTGTAGAAGTTCCGGCAAGAATTTCCAGAATAGTATGTACTTTGACACTGAATTAATGATATTCATTAATTGTCATTTTTAAATTCAAAGTCAACTTGATGCAGGTATGGAAACCTTTGCTAAACAAAATACAGAATCCCTAACAGACAAATTTTACGTATAGGCCAACTTCAAAAAAATTTATATGTTTTTGTGTTTACTGAATGGCCTATAGATTTTATGTTGTTTAATTTGACATTTGGTGATAAAAGTGTTGCATTGCTGCATGTTTACCACAAAGCAACCACTAGTGGTTCCTTTGTAATATTTACCTCATTTTTATTTACTATTACATTATTATAGCTTGCTTAGGTTAAAATGGCACAACTGGCAAACAGAGAACTTGCAGATATGCACTTCGTCTATGGCTTTTGCAATGGCAATTCCCGAGCTGCTGAACGGGAGTATCAGAGGCGATTTCCGAACAGATTAGTTCCTAGGCGACAAGTTTTCGCCGATATCCACAGAAACTTGTCAGATCATGAAAATTTTCAACGTGTTTGAGGACAGGGAAAACCTCTACTAGCAGTATATAATTTGGAAAATGTTCTGGAGTATTTTGAAAACCACCCTCAAATAAGCATTAGAACCGTATCCCGAAATACGAACGTACCCCGTTCAACAGCAGTAACATGGAGATTAGCTACCTAATTAGCAGTTTCATTTTAACAACTTCTTTTATTTTAGATTGGACGGATGTTGAGAATGCAAGGTGCTCATCCATACCATTATCAAAGAGTTCAGGAAACCATACCTGCTGACTGTTCGCCTCGAATGCGATTCAGTCAGTGGATACTTAACAATAAAAATGAGTTGCCCAACATACTGTGGACGGACGAAGCCACGTTTACAAGAAACGGCTCATTTAACTTCCATAACATGCACCACTGGGCTGACGAAAACCCACGAGTGGTGCGTCGTTCTAATTTTTAGCATAGGTTTTCCGTGAATATGTGAGCAGGGATAGTTGGCGATAGACTAACTGGTCCCGTGGAAATTCCAAATAGGTTGTCTGCTGCTCAATATTTTAATTTTCTTCAAAATATGCTTGGAGATCATTTAGAAGAGGTAAACCTAAATGTCCGAAGAAATATTATTTATCAACACGATGGAGCGCCAGCACATTACGGCAGAAATGTTCGAGCCATAGTCTGGCCGCCACGTTCGCCAGACCTTACTGTTATGGATTTTTACTTATGGGGAGCTATGAATAGTATAATTAACACGGTCGATGAAATAGAAACGAGGGAGGATTTATTACAAAGGATCAATAATGCGGCCAATCAAATCAGAGAAAACGGAGTCGAAATTATAAGAGCTTTTCATAGTGTAACTCACCGGGCTCGTCTTTGCATTACACAAAATGGCAACGTTTTCGAACACTTACTGCATTAATAATAGTACCTTTTTGTTTTGCTTTTGTGTTTGTTATTTTCAGTGTTTACTTCGTTAAGTTTTGTGCCAATTTTCTCAGTTTGATCACATTTATTATGACTAGTTTAAGTTCGTTAGTTTTGGTGTCATATGTTTTTATTGAGCTTCTGTTATGTATCGTTTGCATTAAATTGTTTTCTTTTTTAATCAGTTACAGAATTATTTAAATGAAACGACTACATTTTCCATGGTCTACCAATTATTATTAGAATTCGAATATGGATATATCAAAAATCTAAATGTTTAAACCTAATTTTACTTGATATTGGGACACAATAGGCCCATGAGACAAGCGTATCTTTTTGTTGTCAAAAAATTCAGGCTACTACATTTTGTTATCAAAATTGATAAAAACTCCCACACAAAAAAGTTGTGGCAATATTTTCCTTAGCTCCCCCCCAGTTTTACCCGTCTATATGCATTTTACATCTCCAAGAGTAACTTTATCTTTTTAAGTAGAAAAAGTTTAGTAGGTGTACAAAGTTTCAAATAAATATCTCTAAACGTTTCGAAAATATTAAAAAAAAAGTCACCAGCACTGCACTTTTAACACCCTGTATCTGGAAAATATTGTTCACTTCAGTAGCTTCCAATTCTTAGCCGAATACCCCCACCTCATATCCGCAGAAAAAATGCTCTAGTACAACAGCACCATAAGCTCAGGTCCAACCTCGCACTACCAATTCATCAAGACCTGCCAGATTTGGCAAAGAAGAGATTACGATCCAGAAAGCCCCCACTACTGACGTCCCAATCGCTGCTGTCGGAAAACTACGATCCTAATGAAGAATGGAAAGAGAGGTGCGAAGCCAGCACGCAGCCGCACATTCACAACGCACTCCCTACCAATCAACCAGTTCCAGAGTTCAACCTGAACCGTAAAACCTGGGTATCCCTAAACAGGTTTCGCACAAGATTTGATAGATGTGCGGACATACTTAATAAATGGGGCAAAATCACTACGCCACAATGTGACGGCGGACATGCTCATCAAACAATACAGCATATTGCATCCAAGTGTCCCCTAAGAGCCTACCCAGGGCCCTGGCAGGATATTCTCGAAGCAACGTCAGAAGCCGTAGACTGCAGTGCTCGCGCCCAATTTCATGACACGGCTGGTCTCGCCAAGTCTCTTAGGCCCAAATATTAAGAACCATTTATATGACAAAAACTTTAATATGAGATGCTTATTTACTATTACCAAGGTTTTTGTAGATCATACTAATTTCATAATAGTAAACACAGCCTCTCATAAACTTCAAGATTTTCATTCTCTATATACATTTATGGACATAACAATGTTTTTAATACTAGGAGGTAGAACAAAACAATTAATTTTCGTCATTTTGGTTCAAGGATGCACAAGTAGTGCACAAAAACTCTGTATCCCGAATCCGGGACAAGTTGAGCATTGTACCGCCAGATGCCAGCGCATAAAGCACCAGCCTCTACACCGCAGGGTAAATGAGGTTACAGGATGTACAAGTAGTGCACAAAACCCTTACATGCGATAAACACAATTTTTTTTTTTACAAAAATATTTTCTTTTGCTCGTTTTTTGCAAATAAGCAACGTTTTTTAATTGTGGGGTTATTAGGGTCATTTACTGGATGGTCTGAAGAGGTTCCAGCTGCTTCTTTTCTTCTTAGATGGATTTCCGGTGGCAAACTTTTAAGTAGTGATCGCCACTGTAATTGGTCATTTGTTAGAATCAAAGCTAATTCTTGTATATATTGACGTCTTGGTATTCTAACGTCGATGTTGCTTGCAACATAAATTATTTGTGAGTTCATTGCAGCTACATTTAATGTAAAAAATCAAGAAGGCAAAACAATTTCACAAACGTAAATGGTCGCGCCGAGTGTCACAGACTTTTTTCCAGTCACGAACAATAACAACTGTGCTTCTGCCGCGTATCGGAGGGCAACTAAGTCGAAAAATTGGAAGGTACCAAGACGCACAACCCTCTTACACCTCCTTTAACAAATTTCCACTCAATAACATATTCATCGTGTCTGTGAGACTTGGCGCGACCACTGCAGGGTTAAGCAAACTAGATATCAATGTTTAATCATTGTTAAGGACTTTATAAACTTTTGCCGCCTCTCTTACATTCTGAATTCGTACTGTGCGCAGTAGACTGCCTCGCCGGCATCCGATTCCAAAAACACTTACGTTTCATCTGCCAAGGTGGCAGCATGCAAACCGGTCCGCACTCCGAAAGCTAATTCTTTGTAAATGTTAAACTGTTCGTGTTAATTTATGGCAATAAATTACTACCTTCGCTTTTCAACGTGTGTATAATTCAGTGAAACCTACAATCATACAGTCCACAAATTCCAAGGCGAGCTGGCGATCAGCGGTTTTCCAGATAGCGAAAAACTGAGAAGGCTACAAACATTGTACCTTCGATCCTGATTAGTGCTCAAACATTGGTCCTACAGAACCGGATTAAACCACATTAGGCCATTGCGGGTCCAAAACAGCGACAGCATTCGACAACATTGGTCATAGGCAAGTACAAAGCATATTCAGTTTTGTATTGCATCGCATATAATCGACCGCAAGGAGCAGCGTTCCAATTTCGCAGCAACGCGTGGAACGAAGAGGGCACATGCGGTGCCCGCAACGAGAGGAAGGAAGACAGCAGACGGTGCTATCAACGCAAGTTCGTGCAGGTGTCCATTGCAGCCGCAGCCGGCGCGGCGTAGTCCAAACCACAGCAACGAGGTAAAACGGCAAGGCGGCACACTCCAATAAACGTAAGCCTAATTTCCTATTTTTGCGTTTCCTATGCATAAATTTGGTTTATTTCGTCTGTGTTTGTACATGTGCATAATTTCAGCTGCGTATTATTGCGTAAACAAATGGTTTATGAGTCATATAAACATTTTAATTGCGTGAAATGCCAAGCTATTACGTTTGTTAGCGATATCCCCTGCATGTTTTCATACTGCAGTCACAAGTTTCCCGCGTTGTACCAGGGTCGTTTTCTGCGTCGTAAGCTACAAGTTTCTCGCGTTGCTAGCAAGCGCTGTCTGCGTTATAAACAAATTCGCGCCAGAGGCGTGCGAAAGGGTTTTATCATTAAAGAATATTTCAGATTCTGCAAGTAGTAAGGCTACCGCGCGTAGCATCTTGCCTGAAATATCACAGATAGTTGACCCGTTGGGTCCGCGTACCAGAAGCGAACAAAATTCACGCCAGAGGCGTACGAAAAGTTAAATCGATCGGTTAAATTGTTTTTAATCTCAACAATTATGGATTCGCTTGTAAGAGCACGTGGCTCTATTAAAGGCAAGCTTACGCGTTTTTCAAATCATGTTCAATCTTTGCAAAAAATTTATGATGAAGATCAATTCTTATCTAGCGCTCAGATTGTTCAATTGCAGAAAAGATTGGATGCTATAGCCACTTTGTTATCAGAATATTATGAGGTTCACGAGCAAATTTTAGAAACCAGTGAGGATGTAGAATCTGAAATGCAGCAACAAGTCGAATTTGAGGATTCTTATTTTCTTGCAATTTCACAAGCTGAATGTTTGATTAATGAATACAACAAACAGTCTGATGTTGCACCAGATCGTTCTGGATCTCCTAATGGTAGCGTAAGATCAACGCATTCAAATTGCAGTTCACATTGCAATAATCAAGCTGTACGCCTTCCTGCCATATCGATTCCCAAATATTCGGGGAACGTGTCAGAATGGCTGGAATTTCGTGAGATTTTTATTAGTTTAATTCATGAGAATCAAGCGTTAACTAATATTCAAAAGCTGCATTACTTAAAGGCTAGTTTACAGGGTGATGCAAGCCAAATTATAAAAAGTTTAGAGTTTACTGCGGGTAATTATACTCTAGCTTGGGAGGCATTGTGCAATCGATACAATGATCCAAAAATTCTGGTTCATAACCACCTCAAGGCCATTTTTGAACTGGAATCTTGCAGTAAGGAATCTGCAACTAAATTGCGTACGATTAGCGATATGTTATTCAAACATTTTGCAGCAATCAAATCATTAGCTACCGAAAGCGAGCTTCTTGATTTTGTTATAATTTATGTAGTTTCTAAAAAACTGGACCCCACTACATTTCGTGAATGGGAGGTCCTTAGAAACCGGTCAAGTTCTGACCTGCCTAATCTTGATGAGTTCAAGGAATTCTTACAAAATACAGCAAATCTTCTAGAAACTCTGGAAGTAAAAAATGTTAAGCTTGTACCCGAAAAGTCTTCCAAGGTACATTCGAAATCATTTGTGTCAGGTACCCCTTCGTGTCCACTTTGTAAAGGATCTCATTCCTTGTACAAATGCGATAAGTTTGTCAAGATGTCTGTTCTTGACAGAAAGTCAAAGGCAAAAGAGCTCCGCGTATGCTTTAATTGCCTAACTCAGGGTCACCTTGCGAGCCTTTGTAGCTCCAAATATACGTGTAGAAAGTGCAAATCAAGGCACAACACACTTCTTCATGAGGATAAGCCTCAGAACGCTTCTTCTAGTCAACCAGGATCTGCGATGTCGGCAGAAACCCCTGTTGAACTAAACCAATCGATTTCGGCATTCTGTTCGAATGCTTTTCAGGTACTCTTACCTACGGCTACCGCTAAACTCATCGCTGATGATGGTACGCCTCATGTTGTGCGAATCCTGCTGGATTCCGGTTCCCAATCGAACTTCATACGTTCAGATCTGTGTAAAAGGTTGAAGCTTCCAACTCGCGAAGTCAACGTTACTGTTTCTGGCTTAAGTAAAGCCACTTCTCAAATCAAGGCTAGGTGTGATATCAAGCTGCAAGCCCCTCACACTTCATACGGCATTGGCCTATCCTGTCTTGTTCTCGATGAGATTACGGGTGTTACCCCAAGTTTTCGCGTCCAGCGAAACAGCTTCAAGGTTCCTGATAACATCAAGTTATCAGATCTGTCCTACGACCAACCGGGCACCATCGACATTCTGATTGGTTCGCCCATTTTCTGGCAGCTCCTTTGTATTGGACAAATTGGTCTAGGCCCAAATCTTCCCATCCTCCAAAAGACTCGTTTTGGTTGGATTGTTTCTGGCCCCACAGGCCCCCCTTCTGCGTACCCTGTACAGTGCAATCTTAGCACGATCGAGGATGCTTCTGATCCCATTGCTAGGTTTTGGCAACTCGAACATTACCCAGAGGAAAAGGTTCGCACAAATGAAGAGAACGCCTGTGAGGCACATTTCGTGCAAAATACTCAACGAGAAGCGAATGGTCGATTCGTTGTCTCTATCCCTCTCAAGGAACCTGTAGAGGTATTGGGTGATTCATTGCAAATCGCTCAGAAAAGATTCTTATCAGTAGAGAATATTTCAGATTCTGCAAGTAGTAAGGCTACCACGCGTAGCATCTTGCCTGAAATATCCCAGATTTCAGATTCTGCAAGTAGTAAGGCTACCAATCGTAGCAGCTTGTCTGAAATATCCCATATTTCAGATTCTACAAGTGGTAAGGCTACCAATCGTAGCAGCTTGTCTGAAATATCCCATATTTCAAATTCTACAAGTAGTAAGGCTACCAAGCGTAGCATCTTGTCTGAAAGATCGCAGATATTTGACCCGCTGGGTTTGTTAAGCCTTTGGTGGCATGGTCCCACCTGGCTAAGCGAAGGCGAGGCATCTTGGCCTGCTTCCAAACATGTTCGTGCTGAGCTTCCAGAATTCAAAAAAGAAGTTCAGAGTCTTCCTGTAACCTCTGTTGAACCATTTCCGTTCAATCAGTATTCAAGCTTTGCTCGCTTACAACGAGTTATAGCTTATTGCTTTCGTTTTCATAACAATGCGCGAGCCCCTAAGGCTGATCGTCTTTCTGGCCCCCTCTCTACAGATGAACTGCAAGCATCTATTGTAAGGCTTGCCAGGTTCTCCCAACGCGAGTCATTTCCTGACGAACTTAAACTGTTGTCACAGAGCAAGCCTGTGAAACAATCTTCTGCTTTGATATCCCTGAATCCCTTTCTGGATTCCGAGGGACTGCTAAGAGTTGGTGGTAGGCTCCACAACTCTCAATTACCCTTTGACAAGAAGTTTCCTCTAGTGATTTCTGGCAAACATCCATTCGCCAAACTCCTAGTATCGCATGAGCATCTTCGGCTTCTCCATGCCGGACCTCAAATGCTGTTAGCTAATCTCAGAGAACGATATTGGATCACCTCTGGCAGAAATATCGTCAAGCAAGTGGTTCATCAATGCTTACGGTGCTTTAGATTCTCTCCTAGGTTAACTGAACCCATAATGGGAGACCTGCCAGCCTCTCGTACTCAATCATCGCCCCCATTTCATACGACTGGTATTGATTATGGTGGACCTTTCATGATAAAGGATCGCAAGGGACGTGGTTCTAAACTAGTAAAGTCCTACCTTTGTCTATTCGTTTGTTTCGTCACAAAGGCAGTGCACCTTGAATTGGTCGCTGATCTTTCTACTGAAACCTTCTTAATGGCTTTTCGCCGGTTTGTGGCTCGTCGAGGCAAACCGCTCCATGTCTACTCAGACAACGGCACTAACTTTGTAGGCGCTAATTCCGAGTTAATCGAATTAGGCAATTTTCTCGCGGAACAAAACCCTTCTATTTCCGAATCAGTCGCGAACGACGGAGTAGCTTGGCATTTTATACCCGCGCACAGTCCCCACTTTGGCGGATTGTGGGAGGCCGGAATCAAGTCCTCCAAACATCACATACGTCGCGTTATAGGTAACGCTAGTCTAAATTATGATGAATTTAGCACTTTGTTAGCACAGGTGGAAGCGACCTTAAACTCCCGACCCCTGTCCCCTTTGTCCTCTGATCCAAACGACCTTCAGCCTTTGACTCCTGCTCATTTCCTGATTGGTCGTCCGTTGGTGTCATTGCCTGATCCCAACGTTACTGAGATAGCCGAGTCTCGTCTGTCTAAATACCAGAGAATACAACAACTTCACCAGAATGTGTGGAAGAGATGGAGTAAAGAGTACATCTCTGAACTCCAACAGCGCACCAAATGGCGCACGCATCTTTCGGACCTCCAGCCTGGTTCTATGGTCCTCATCAAGGATGACAATCTACCCCCTCTGAAGTGGAGGTTAGGCCGGGTCACCGAGCTGCACCCTGGCCTTGACGGCGTTACGCGTGTGGCGTCAGTGAACACTGTGTCAGGGATCGTGAAGCGATCCTTCGCTAAATTGTGCCCGCTACCTAGTGTTGTGAACTAGTGCGTTAGCGTTCAGCGCAGTTTTCGTAAAGCCTTTTGGCTCCCCATTGTTCGGGTTTTCTTGTACTAGATTAAGATCCATGTACTATTATGCTTTGTATATATGTGTGTTCATGTTACATGTTTTACTCTAGCTTTTACATGTCAACTCTGTACTGTTTTATTTGAAAGGTTACCCTTTCCAAGGCGGGCGGTATGTTAAGGACTTTATAAACTTTTGCCGCCTCTCTTACATTCTGAATTCGTACTGTGCGCAGTAGACTGCCTCGCCGGCATCCGATTCCAAAAACACTTACGTTTCATCTGTCAAAGTGGCAGCATGCAAACCGGTCCGCACTCCGAAAGCTAATTCTTTGTAAATGTTAAACTGTTCGTGTTAATTTATGGCAATAAATTACTACCTTCGCTTTTCAACGTGTGTATAATTCAGTGAAACCTACAATCATACAGTCCACAAATTCCAAGGCGAGCTGGCGATCAGCGGTTTTCCAGATAGCGAAAAACTGAGAAGGCTACAAACATTGTACCTTCGATCCTGATTAGTGCTCAAACAGGAAGCATAGGGCAAACGAATTCCCTACCAATTACACATAAGCACGCGAATCGATGCCGACAAAACTACCATCCGCGGCTGTAGCCGGAGCCGGGTAACATATAAAGTTATCCCCAACCACCGAACTACACCACGGACGCAGCCACCAACGTTTAACACACACGCATACACTGACAAGGAAACTGAGCTTTGTATGACAGGTCGCATGTTGCAGGATATCCTGAAAAAAGGGGTTCAAAGGTAGATCTGGTGGCTTGGATTAGGATAGGTCTGGGGCTGCTCGTGATGATTCAGGTTTGCTGCTTGCGGATTGTGTTGAATCAAAAACGGGGGGAGTTGTTCAGACGGTTGTCTAATTGTTTGAGGTCGGGGACATGGGAAAATCACGTCGGAGTCATCAAAATGTAACGGGTTGCGGGACTTCGTCATATTTACACTTAATTTAGGAATAAAACACATGTCTTGATGTGATGAAGTAAAAATTGAAACTGTTCATTTATATTAAGTAGCCAAGTAATGGTCGCCAAAGTTACATGTAGCGGAACGCTACAATACCTACAACTTTTATATACACAATATTCATGTAACTCTAATAGTTTTAGAAATATCTTCCACCACCACATCGTTACCGGACCCTGTATATTCCGTAATGAGCTATAGGCATTTTATGCTAAATATTTTTATAGAGTAAAAGTTAGCACTTATTAGCCAATGGTTTAATGGTTTAAGTTGGCGTATATCCCAACTCATAATAACCTAGCAAATTTTGTAGGTATTTATGACAGACGAACCACGACCGGTGAACTTATCACCGGAGACAGACCAGCCCATGTAAGAATGTATATAACATACACGATCAAAGGCTGAACTAACCTTAACAAGCTATAGCGACGTACAGCGTAGAGATGAGAATCAGCGATGCCGGTTTATTTATTATAACCTCCAACTTCAAACATAATATATATATTGCCTGCAACCATGCGGTTATTATATAACTGCCTAGGTATTCTATATAATGACGGCAAGTTCGCCGGCACTATGTTTAATATCGAATAACATTCGACAAACGAACTGGCATTTTAGGCAACTTATGAAATTATATAAACTGCCTAGTTATTATATAAAATAACTGAATTATACAAGTTGCTTGTGACATATATACACTGTATTGGGTGTAATATGAACATAAAAGCGATATAAGTTAGGACCGTATACAAACATATAGATATAACATTTACCCGATCCCAGTTTCTAAAAACATTGTCAAATTTACTGGTGGAAGAAAAAAAATGTGTCAAGCATTATCATGCTATATGTGACGACTAAAAAAACTAACTTCCTTTTTACTTCCTTCGTCTAATAGACGAAGAAAGTATTGTAATCGCAAAAAAAAAACACATTTCAAGATTTTTTTCACGTTTTAGGGTCCCTAGATGACGAAAAACAGGTATTGTAATCGCGGAAAAAAAACACCTTTCAAGATTTTTTTCACGTTTTAGGGTCCCTAGATGACGAAAAACAGGTTTTCCCAATTCCGTCTTTCTGTCTGTCTATTACTGGTGTAACTCAAAAACTATTTGAGGAAAACGATATTTTGCATGCGGAGTAGATGCCTTCCTGGTATGAATTTGAGAAAAATTTTATAAAATATATACCTACAGGGTGAGCACCTTAAAAAATAAAGTTATTTCTATTTTTGCTTTAACTCAAAAACTATTACTTAAATGAAAGTAATATTGTGTACATAGTCTAGGTTCTTACCGTTGACGAAAAGAGGCATATTTCGGACCCAAAATATACAGGATGAGCACCTTAAAAAATAAAATTTTGTTTGTTTTTGCTTTAATTGAGAAATAGATAAAAGTGAGAATTTTCACATAGCTTAAACTTCGCCCTTGACGAAAATGGGACTCAACAAATACAGGGTAAATGTAAAAGAGAAAAAAGGTCAACCATAAATGCGTTGTTTTTAAGCCAGCGGCATCTCGCCGTGTGCAGCAAACAAGAGTTTACTTTGTGAAATTCGAATCCCAAAGGTGATAATGTTTTTTTAATTTGAAAATTGATGTAATTCGCATTACCAGAGGTTTTCTTTTACTGTTTCAGTATTATTACGAACGTGAAGCTATTTTTACAGCTATTTTTTGACTTTTAAAATTGTTTTTGTTTTTTAAATTTTATTAACGCAACCTATTTTATACCCATAACATTTATATAAAGACATATTATTTTATCTATTGTATTATTTTTAAATGCATTTTTATGTTTGTAAAGTATTTGTTAATATAATATTGTAATACTGAGCCGCAAGTGTAACATTTTCTTTCCACTTGGTCAAATAAAGTTCCCATTTTCCTATTATACAAAAATCTAATGTGTATCATATACGACCCCACCGTGTGGTTTGTGTCAAATTTAATCAAGTGTGCTTCTAGGGTTACGGCAGATATACATCACAGAAAAGTAAAACGTTCTATCATTGCCGTTGACGGCAATGTTGTAGTTCACTTAGATGGATTTTTAGGGGTGTGGTTGAATCAAGCTAAAACGTAATTACTTTACTTTTATAAGAAAAACTTTCGGTTTTAGTCTGATTCTAAAATATTTGATTTTTAATAAATTCCGTTAGGTAATTATTTTTATTTGATCCTATTATGTTATTATGACAATATTTCCTTAGCAACGAGTTGCGTTAAGATGCATTTAACAGCACTTGTGGTGTTGAGAAAAATAACATAACGCTACTTTATTAGCATTTAATCACATGTTGATAGCACTGAAGTGTATTGTCAGTCTATGTCAAATTCAATGTTAGTAGGTTACGTTTTCTTTGTTATTTGACACAAACTGACGCAAAACTTAACCTGAAAATCTCAAATTTAACATAACCTGACAGTGCTACCAACAATACAGAATAGAGTTTTTATCTTCTAGTGATACCACCACTCGCTGTTGTAAGTGTCATTAATAACTATTTTTCCTATTTTTTTAAAGTATTAGTATTTTAGGATAAAATAAACCTTGTTACGATATACGTAACATTACTCGAGAATTTTAAAGAACTCGTTCCTAGCGTCGCTCGTTCATTCAAACTATTTTCTCGTACTGTAAAAAGCTTGATAACGTTACTTGAACCGTAAATTACTATCACCGGCGTTTTGTCAGTTTGTTTTTATCATTTTGACGCACTCGTTACTTGGAGAAACGCTGCCAGGCTTATCTCTTTCCAAATATCTCGGCACGTTATTCTGGTTTACTTTCCTGCGATTTTTACTTCATTCATTCGCTATTTGCTATACGATAATGGCAGTGTGCCTCGAGACTGAATTATATCTGTGGTGTAAGTTGATTGATTTCTGGTTTCTTAATACTAGACTTCTCTCTAGTTCTGTAGATGGGCTGTAGTTGAGTACTTCCGCTTCGTACACAAGTCGATTCGTTCCACACGCATCTCCAACCGCTCCAGATGCATATGCTTTCCTGCTCCAGAAAGTCAGTTGCCTTGTATTGCTTTTGGAGCTGGCCGTTCCTGTTTCGCCATCGACAGTGGTAACTTGTTACTGCTTTTACAAATGGTTTCTTAATTTACTTTAAACATAGCTCGAATTTGCTTCGTTTCTTGCTCGGCGAAATTCATTCATTATCGGTTAACTTAATCACGTTATTATTTTTGCAGTTAGGTTAGGTTTCATGTTGACTCGTTGGCATTTAATCATGTTACATTGTAGTTCTGGCTATTAAAAACGTGAAATGAGATTTTATAATTTGGTTTTAACCAGATAAGTATTGCATTGAGAACAATTACAGTTAACAATAGCCATAACTACAAAATTACTAAGATGACAACCAGTCAACATGAAAATTAACTTCACTGCAAAAATAATAACCAGAACCGCACTAATGTGCAAAACCTGAATGACCGCAAACCAAGGCCGATATTGGTAAAATTTGTAAGTTATCAACAGCGCCGGTTAGTTTTTCAAAATAAAAAGCTTTTGAAGTTCAGTGGCATTAATATTCGTGAAGACCTTACGAAAATTCGGTTATCTTTACTGAATAGTGTTATAGATAAGTACGGATATAAAAACGCGTGGACATTAGACGGTAACATTTATTTCCGACACAAATTAAGTGCCGTTTAGTTATTTAGAAGAATTCTCTATGGGATGCACGACAAAGTTTATTTCGTGTTTTTTTTACTATTTATTCGCATACTTCCCTTTTTTTGTACTACTTTTTATTTAGTTTCTTTGTTGTAAAACTAAGTTAATAATTATTTTAGATTATTATGATATCAACCTCGCTGCTGAGAAATATTTCGGATTTGAAAACTTATTTTGAAAATGATATATACAATGTTATGTAATCGCTATCAGCGAAACATGGCTAATGCAGAATGTACGAGATGAAAACGTGCATCTTCCAGGTTATCAAATACTTCGTAAAGATCGTGATTATGGTAGAGGTGGAGGTGTAGCTTTTTATGTACAAAATAATTTAAGCATTAATATTATAATTACATCTAATTTAATTGAGCAGTTATGGTTTAGAGTTAAAATTAATACAAAATCTTGTGTTTTTGGAGTAGTTTACAGAGCTCCTAATTCAAATTTTAACGATTTTCAAAGCGAATTTGACAGTACTTTGTCCGCGATAGTACCAGATTGTGATTCTTTATTTTGTATGGGAGATTTTAACGTTAATCTATTAAATCAAGACAGTTGTTCAGTAAATCAAATGGAATCCTTAATTGATAGTTATAACTTAACACAAGTAATCAATGTACCTACAAGAATCACTAAAACTACCTCTTCACTGTTAGATTTAATAATTACTTCCGATAAAAATAGTGTAGTTAATAGTGGTACCGTTAATTTTAATATTTTAGATCATGAATTAGTGTACTGTAATCTATCTTTCGTAACTAATAAGCCAAAAGCGCGATTTTCTACTTATCGTTCGTTTAAAAATTTTGATTCTGGCCTATTCTTCGCAGATCTGCAGCAATTGCCGTTTTATGAAATATTCGTTATGAATAATGTAAATGAAAAAGTGGATTATCTTACTTCACAAATAAATCTTGTGTTAGATCAACATGCTCCTTTTGTAACTTCCAGACATACAAAAAGTGACGCACCTTGGCTAACTGAAAATATTAAATTAATGATATCACTAAAAGATAAAGCTTTAAGAAAATTTAATAAGACCCGAAATCCTTTGCATTGGGACTATTATAAGCAGTGCGCAACTTCACAAAACAAGCTATCATAAACGAAAAAAAGGCTTTTTTAGACTCTAACTTAAATGTCGCGGATAGCAAAACTTTGTGGAAAAAACTATATAAGTACAACATACACACTAAAATTCAACCGGAAGTGCCGAAGCATTTGGCTGAGCCAAATAGTATTAATGACTTTTTTATAAATTCAGTTCCAAAAGTTGCCTCTGATATGAGCTCTATTTTAGAATTCTATAATGACAATAGATTAGTCGACGCAAATGTTTCATTTAGTTTTAAAGCAATCGACGAAGAATGTGTTATGAAAATTATTAGTTCTATCAAGTCGAACGCTGCTGGGATTGACAATCTTAATATAAACGCGATAAAACTGTGTTGTCCGCATATCTTGCCTTACCTTAGGCACATTGTGAATTTTTGTGTAATCAAAGGAGTCTTTCCTGACTCGTGGAAAAAAGCAATAGTGGTTCCAGTACCTAAAATTAGTAAATCTAATGAATTTAAAGATCTTCGGCCGATTAGTATTTTACCAGTATTATCAAAAGTAATTGAAAAGGTCATTGATATTCAAATTAGGGAATTTCTCTCATGCCATAACATTCTCCCAGAAACCCAGTCTGGTTTTAGACCTGGATATAGTTGTGCTACTGCCCTACTTAATATAACAGACGATATTCTTACAGCTAGTGACATGAATAAAGCCACAATACTCGTCTTGCTTGACTATAGTAAAGCGTTTGACACATTGAACCACGACATATTTGTTGCTGTACTAAAATACATAGGTTTCAATGAGTGTGCAGTGCGACTATTGCAAACGTACATGGATAATAGAACGCAATGTGTAAAGTTAGGTACTATGCTGTCAAACTCGGCTATACTTGAGAGAGGTGTACCCCAAGGATCAATACTGGGACCACTATTTTATACTATATATACCATAAATTTCTCAAAAACTTTAAAGTTTTGCAAATCACATCAATATGCGGATGACACACAAATTTATCTCTCGTTTAGCTCGAATGAGGCAGCTATGGCTAATGATCGTGTAAATGAAGATATTAGCAGTATCATTAGAAAAGCTGAAAAGCATTCGTTGATAATAAATGCTTGTAAAACGTCTGTGATAGTGTTTGGACCAGCCAGGTGTATTAGTGAGTCATTGCCATTTATTCACACTGATATCAAAGGAAAATTGATTAAACCCGTAGAAGTGATAAAAAATCTGGGTCTTACAATTGACTCTTCTTTACGATTCACACAACAGGTGACAAATATTCTTAAGTCATCTTACGCTATCTTGAAAAGTATTTATCCTCACCGACAGGTCTTAAGTACAAATGTAAAAAAATCTATGTGAATCTCTGGTGCTCTCGCGCATAAACTACTGTGATGTTGTGTATGGACCATGTCTGGGAGTGGATGATACAAACAGATTACAGAAATTGCAAAACTCATGCCTAAGATACATTTATGGTATACGAAAATACCAAAGAGTATCACATAAATTGCAAACTGCTGGTTGGCTGAATATTCGTAATCGACGTTTATTACATTCAGCCTGTCTATTTCATAAAGTCGTTACGACGAAATGCCCGTCTTATTTATATAATAAGATTACATTTCGATCTGATGTACACAACATTAATATTCGCAGGAAGGATTGTCTGTCTATTCCGGAATATAGAACACATACATTTAAAAGCTCTTACTCCTATCAAATTGTTCATATATATAATAAATTAAGGTGCTGCCTGAAAACTCTGCAGCATGCGTCATTTAAAAAAAAACTTAAATCATTTTTAATCTCGAAGCAGTGAGCTGCATTAGTTCTACGTGTGGTATCTGCTCATTATTGAAGATACATTATGTTACAACTGTATTAGGAATGGTTTGTTTTTTTTTGTTTTTTTTTCTTTGTTTTTTTAAGGTTAGGTGGAAGAACGGCGACGCATCTTGATGCTATGCCGAACCGCGCCTTCATTTCCGCAAACTTTGTAGTTACTTTTCTTATATGTATGGATAATTTTGGTTTTTGTGAAAATAAAAGACAATTTATTATTATTATTATTATTAAGTTCATGCATATAATTTAATCTAGGGATAATGTTTGTTGTCAATAGCATATACAAAAATGAAGTATAGTGTTCTTTTCTCGTTACTATTTTCCGTGTGTTTCGTATTTCGACTATCTCATACGGTTCTATGAAGTATGTCACGATAAGTCTAGAGTTGGGTGTACTAAATTATTCGCTTTCAGGTGCTTTAGTAATTAGGCAAACTTGCTCTATTGCTTTCGCCCTCGACTCATCTCTGTGCTTCTATTACGAGCTCGTCAGGTAACTATTGTGTTAAGTTACGAGGCTAATATTGACACTTTATACTGAAATGGTATTAAGCCCACAACTTGGCTGTGTTCGCAGTGCAAAATATTCAACCAAATCAATAAAGCACTGATTTGGGATATTTTATATAATTGCAATTTTAAACAAAAATAAAAATATTAAATGCATTGGTTATGGGATGCGAGAAACAGTAGTTAGTCGAATAAAGGCACGCAAAGGCAAAGCATATTTCAGAGGGTTTAAATTTGGCTTTTGAATAAAATAATATAATTAAAATGATAGGTTTGTGCACATGTAAGGCCAGACCGAACGAAAGTAATTGACACAAAAAAGTTATTACGTGCAAAAAAGAGTGTAGTTATCAATAAAAGCAAAGGAGAGTGAAAATTGTGAGCAAGCAGAAGAGTGAAGCAAGATGAAGGATAATATAGAAAATTGCAAAGAGCAATTCCTGAATGGAGGCGACAGAATAAAAGCAAGCAACGTGAAAAGTGAGGAACTCAAAAATCAGTGCGTTAATAATTAAAAACATGGTGCAGAAGCAGAGCTGTGAAATTAAAAACGTTTGTGAGTGCTACGCTATAGGACAAAATTAGTTATAAACCAAAAAAACAATATTTTAGATTTTAAGAAAATGTTAGATTGTAATTTATGTACTTTATTCTATTTGTGATAAAAATTATCAATCTTAGTTTCCAATTAATAGTAGAATAACACCGTATATTAGCAACATGATGCTTTGTTGTCAATAAAAGTTATTTTACCACATAAAAAGTATTGCATTTTATTGCCCAAGTGTTCGTGTTTATGTGGGAATGTTTGTGAGAGGTTCCGCAGCATAAAAATATAAATTTCCAATATCCTCCTCGAGTCTTGAAATTTTTCCAACATTGTTTCCGGCCCAAAGAAGCATCGGAAGCAAGCGGTCAGCAATCGGGAACACCTTCCAGGTCTGCAAGAGCGTCGCTGTCGTCACCTGCGCCCAGGGGAGCGTCACCTGATAGCAGCAACGAAGTGAACTTCGAAAGTGTCTAAAATTTAAGTGTGAGCGTTCGGGATAACGACTTAAACCCAAGATTAAACCTTGCTGAAGAGAACCAGCGTGTTTCCAAAAAGCCAATTACTTCGTGGTTGTCAAAAATCGAACGGCGTCACCAAGTTTTGGAGCGAAATCGGCCAGAAACAGTTGAAAGAGCGGCGTGCATCCAAACAACGAAGGGGAGGTGTGACGTCATCCAAAAACAATCAAGGCGATGTTTTAATAGTTGCCAAGCGGGAATATTCAAATAATTTACCTGACGCGTTTTCACAGTAGTTCACGATTTTAAACGTTCAGTTTCAAGCTGTACGAGAAAAAACATTTTGTGTTCATCTGCCAATTTACGAGATTGTGAATTTTATCTACTAATAACGAGCAAACGAGCTACGTTGAGACAACTAACCTAAAATTTGAAATTATAGTCCATTTATGAATCCAACCCGTCAAATAAGAAGTCTTGTGTGCCGAGAGCTAGAGTAATCAGTATTGCAGTTAAATGAAATAGAAAGAGGGGCATTCAACCATTTTTATTTGTGCGATCAATTATTACAGTTCCATTTTAACCAGCCTTAATTTACTGACAGGCAAACTATGAGCACACTATAAAAATAAAAAACTGGGAATTGTGTGTGTACTAGGACCTTTGCTCGTACATTATAACTTATACCGTGTGAATAATGTAAGACTATACATTGACAACTTTATTTTAGCATTAATCAATTTACCCATGCTAGTAACAATTGTCGGTTTTGAAATTACAATGAAAAATTCGAGTTTCAATTAATTTCTGTAATCCCTGTGTTGTTATTTTGTTTACAAACACCATGGTAACATTAAGTAAATTCCCTATGTCTAATTTTGCATAATTCAGCCATGTATAGTCTTACATTATTCTCACTGTATTATATTTTAATACAAATAATTAAATTACAATCAGGCATCAAATAGTGGAGGCTTTACAACATTGCATCGCAATACTTATGCTTTACTCAAAACTCATGTAGCATACCCTTCTTCCTCTCGTTTTCAAAATCTTATTGCTGTTTCCCAAAACTGTAATTTGGTAATTTAGTTTTTGTTAATAGTACCAACAAATTGGTTATACCTATAAGTATTAAAAAAACCTAAGTAAAATTTGCAATATACAGTCTTCAGACAAAACTTTTTATAACAATATATCATTGTATACGTATATACACGTACAGAGAAATAATGGGTTTTCACAGAATTATTTATTTAGTTTCAATCGATTCTGGAATCTTTACAATTGCAGTTGTATTCTTGGATTTGTTATTCAGAATACAAGTTTTAGGATCTCTGACTTAGTTTCGTAAACCTTTCATCGAACATTCAGACGGTTCAACGCATTTAAATATCAATTTTGAAATTTAAGAATAGTTAGTGACTTCATAGGTTAATTTTATAATAATTGGTTCTAACTCATCCATACGGCAGCACGAAATGTGACCTCTTTAATAGTTGTTCAGCTGATTTTAATTATTTTATATACACATACTTGGGCTGCATATATCGGGATGCGGAAAGTTCGTTCCCCACATTTCGTTCCCCACATTTCGTACCCCACATTTCGTTCCCGGGATATTTTGTCTCCCCACATCTCGTACCCGGAAACTTCGTTCCTGAGCGAGCTCAATTTGTCTTCTAGATTACCGGGCATTGAAAAACTAGTGCAGCGATCAGAATACAGTTAGATAATGAAAGATATTTTAATTAATTTATTTATTATAATAAACTTATAAGAACAAAATAAATTGTATTTATTAAAAATGACGGTTTAATCTAAGTATCTTCCTGATATTTTGTATAGTGCCATAATTTCTCATTTTGAACAACTTTTCTTAGTAATATATTGCCGTATTATGAACAATAAGGGTAGTTTACCTAAAAAGAAAATAGTTCTTGCTTAACTGTCAAGGCCGACTTGTTTTTGAAAAACTGAAAATTTTCTTAAAATTCTCTACAAACCAAGCATAAATTTTAATTCCTATAACATTTTTATGTAAAACTAAAAATAAAATTTAATTCCCTCTTGTGAACTCAATCCTGAGACATACTGTTCTTATACGTTTATTATAATAAATAAATTAATTAAAATATCTTTCATTTTTCTAACTGCATTCCGATCGCTGCACTCGTTTTTCAACACCCGGTAATCTAGGATACAAATTGAGCTCGGTCGGGAACGAAGTTTCTAGTTACGAGATGTAGGGAGACGAAATATCCCGGGAACGAAATGTTGGGAACAAACTTTCCGCAAACCGTATATATCAATACTATTGATCTCATCTTAATAACATGTAACTCTTTAAGGTTCGTTAGTAAAATTGTAATTAAAATTTCTCTGTTTTTGTAGCAATAAGAAAGAGCACATACTTTTCGAGAAAAGGAAAACTATCTAACTGAAAATACCACTGTTTATTTTATAGATACTACTCAACATAATTAAAGGATATCTTATAAAAACATCTTAAAAAACAGCCAGTTCAAATAACATCGACAATTATTTTCATATTTCCATTGCGAAACATGCTTTAGTTGTTTTGTGCAGTCTAGACCAAATAGTATTTCCCAATACTTTAAACCAAATTGCTAGCCTTTGTATCCATATAATTTACCGTACATATTAAAAAATGTATTTGGCCAAATTGCACACTATTTACAAGTAAATCTACATAGAATAAACTAAACTGAAAGTAAAGAAGTTAACGTGTATAAAATACACGGTGTATATAAATATATAAAATGTGAAACAATTAGTAAAATACATCAAATAGCATTTATTTAACTTAATTTACCTATACCCACAAAAGTACTCTTGGAGATCTGTAGTAATTCTTCGAAGTTTTGAAATTCCTTTTTCCAATTTCTTCATAAACAACATATAATTGGTTACACTTTGGTATAAGCATTTTAATCTATTTTTGTTTAGTTGGCTATAGCTGCATCATTATAGGACTTCCTTGCTTACAATTATTTAAGGGACACATTTTTTAATTTTTTCATATTTCTCCTAAAATATCGGTTAGGTGTAAATTATGATCTAATTAAAATTAAATTAACTTCCAGGAGTTGTCTTAAGTTAGCTATTTTCAATTATTATTCAATTAGTATGGCGTAGATTAAATTGTCACTTTTGCGTTGGTTTATGTTTGATTGCCCAACCTCCTGGTTAATTTTTTGTTTAGAATTTTGGTCGATGTGTTGGAAATGCACTTCAAGTGAAATTGAAATCGTCTGATATTTTGGAAAGTTGGCTGAAATTCATCTAGACATGCTAGGATTAAGAAAGATCTCCTCTGGTAGGCTTTTAACCTCGGTATGCCACTCTGCTTTCGCTTTTGTCAGTCTCTTGACGATTTGGTAGTATTTCTGGCATCTTATCACCCCGCATATTGTATTTCCAATTTTGGGGCTCTAATGCTATCACAAGAGACAGGATTTGTAAGCAGTTAGAATGTGCTGTCCGGCTACGCTACGAAAATACCTCTCTCCGAAAAAACTTTGAGATTTTTACCTAGTACGGATTTAGATTGCCAACTGGGGAGGAACTCGTAGACTTTAATTCCAGCAGGTTTTGGGGCAGCTTTGCTACAGAACCTAGGACCAGAACGTCCTGTGGCACCCTTATGGTCGCCGGCCATCAGTTGTGCATATCCATGTATTTCCCTTGCGACTTCTATCGTGGTAGAGCCATATTTAACACGTGGACACGCAGAACTGCAGAAATACCTCCCGCGTATATGCCGGAATCCTTATCGTCGCGTCTTATTTACGGTTTGCAGTAGGATTCTAAGCAGAGCTTTCAAGAATAAATTAGCTGCAGCTATATTTTGTATTGCCTTGTGCACGTGTGCACGTCGAGTTAGTTTCTACATGCTAGGACTTTTTAGTATTCTTATAGTGGCTGTCAGATTCAACGATTTTGGAGACGACCAGTTGGCGCTGCAAACGTTCAAAAACGACCCTTGTGCTCGATAATGTTACTTGCGAGAGAGTACTAGAAGTTTAGTCTGACAGTCGTTAATGCAAGATATACTCTTATAAATTTTAAAGTCATCAGCAAACAGTAGACATTTAGAATGGGGTATTACATCGGGTAGATCATTAATTAAGATCAGGAACAGTAACGGCCCTAGATTAGAGCCCTGTGTAACTCCTGATAAAACGTTAAACTCGCGCGATACACAATTGTTATATACTACATACTGGCGCCTGTACTGAAGATATGATGCAAATAAGCGTAACATTTGTGTAGTGAAGCCAAATGAATACAATTTTTTTTAAAGTATTGTGTGATTTACCTTGTCAAATGCATAGTTCGTATATATTACATCCATTTGAGTATTATTATTAAAGCAATTAACAGTATCCCGCGTAAGTACTAGTAAATTAGTACTAGTAGATCGTTTGGGAATAAATCCATGTTTAAAGTCCGAGATATGAGGTTTAACATGATTGTATAATCATTTGTAAATAATTGATTCGAAAATTTTGCAAGGAACTGAAAGTAGTGCTACCGGTCTGTACTTCGTTATATCACACTTTTTACCGCCCTTGTGTATTGGGCACACTTTTTTTAGTTTCCAGGCTGTAGGAAATACAGAAGTTTCTAGAATTAAGTTGAATATGAATTTTAAAGGTTCAATTAAAAATTCGGAACATGCTGTGAATACATACGCAGGGACACTGTCAGAGCCAACTGAACGTTTTGGTTTCAATAGTTTTATAGCTTGAACTACATCTTTAGAGGATATGCTAGTTATGTGAAAACTGTTGGAACAAACAGACATGCCGGTAAATTAATCCACGTCATATAATTCTCCGTCGTGTAGATAAACGGATTCGAAATAGGTTGCAAAAGCATTGACTATAGTAGGGTTGCTGCTATAAGTTTCATCCGCATACATCATTTCTTCAGTTACCTTGGAGCTATTTTTCTTAGTATCTTTAACACATTTCCAGAATACACTGGAATCAGTATTGATACTATTTTCAATCGAGTTTACATATTCTTCGTATGCATTTTTAATATGAACTTTAATTTTAGCCCTTAAGTAATTAAAAATTTGTTTGTCATTGGTTTTTTTAAATTTTTTATATCGTTTCCAAACCCGTGCCTTCCTCTTTATTTCCCTAATGATTTGAGCATTAAACCAACAGGGTGCATCTGCTTTTTGAAAGATGTTGTGGGTACTGAGTCGTCTAGGGCTTTATATAAGTTTATATTAAAGATATCTGCAGCACTCTCAACGGTAGAAGCAGCGGCAAAGTTCCACTGAGTGTACCGCAAATTACAGTATAATTTCATAAAATCAGCTCTCTTAAAATTATATTGGACACGACCAAATGAATTCGACGCTACTAATCCCGCAGTACTGTACTCGATTTCGCAAATTAGAGAAGGGTGATGAATATCTTCGGGGACTAATGGCATGTCGCATTTATTTACTGCGACGTTTGTATTGCTAACTACAAGATCCAGCACTGTGTTGTTCTGGTTTTTAATACGATTAAATTGTTGGAAATTATGCATATTAATAAAATTAATAAATAAAATATTCTTGTAGTTTGGCCGTAATTCAGTAACTTCCTCATTCACCCCCAACCTGTTAAAATCTCCGAAAATTATTATTTTTGGCTCTGTACCCAAAACATTCGTGTCAACTGCCTGGTAAAAAATCTCGTACAATTCAGCTGTAGATTGCGGTGGAAAATAGATGCAACAAATATAAAATGAAGTATTATCTATCAGAACTTGAACCCATATGTCTTCACAAACAGTTTCTAAAAAACATAATCTTTTGCTTTTGAACTTCTGCTTAACAGCAACCGGAACTCCACCACTCCTTGATATTCTATCTTTATGATAAACTAAATAATTGTTCGGGAAAACTTCGATATCAAATACGTGGTCGTGGAGCCAGGTCTCTGTTAGAACGATAATGTCAAAGTCGCTAGATAGAACATCCAAGAAAAACTTATTTAACTTAGAGTTCAAACCTCGAACATTCTGATAATATCTTTTTAACGTTTTGTTATTAATGGACATCGTTAAAGTCAATACTAGAATTAATTATGAAAGTGCGACTGTTATCCTGCTATGTGGTTTAGGAATTTACACCAACAGCTGTAGGTTATAGAAATTTCTAGTGTAGCACATATTGTATCTTTATTTTTTACTAATTATATAGCATTAACTATCTTGGTTATTAAATCAATGGGTCACGAAAACTCTTTAATTAGATTCGATACCTATCCAGAGAATTCACAAACCGTTAGATATGAAAATAGACGAAGTGTAAATGCTGTCTGAATTGTAGAAAATGTGTATAAATTAGCGTTAAAGCTTTAGGTAGTGTTATTTTTTTGTTTGAAAGTTTTGAAAGGAATATATTAACACAATAATGTTGGATTGGTCTTCATGAGTCCTAATGTGCGTTAGATAATTTTTTGTATTCAGGTAAAGTACATTTTTTCTTCTATATTCATAAAAATATCATTACGAAAAGTGGTTCAAGATATAAAATTATGGTACCAAGCAAAATTTCAGAGATGGTAGTTTAGTTTTATGAAACTCTGTTTCTAACAATGGTGTTTGAATTTTACTTCTGGTATTTTATTTTATACGATCTACCAATACCCGTTTTTTTTAATAGGTTGGTGTGAGATAGAGGCCTTTAACGGCAAATAAAGTTTATTTAGTCTGAAGTGAATGATGATGCTGCACGGCCCGTGTTCTCTTTATATGGTAGCTGTAAGAGCACTTTTTTCTATTCCTTACTCACGACCATTTAATCTCCGAGAATTTAAGTTAGTCTGGGCATTGAGCCTATCTACAGTTGTTGAAGACGGTATAATATAACAAACGGTGTAGTCAAAAGTATGCACGGTCAATATTTCTAAAGTAAATAATTAGTCTATATCAATAGTTTTTGTTAACATACAATCTATTTTCGGATTTTCTTCCATTAAAAGCGCTAACAGAAATTCTGGAACCAAAACTGCCACCAGCTATTTTTTAATAAACTTCAATTCCTTTGAGCTTAATTTGAATTGTGAATTTTTTATGAAAGTTATTATCATTTTTTACTATAATTTGTAGGCCTAGTAAAGGCCTAGGTAAAGTTAGAATAAGCGATAAGGTGGAAAAGTCAGGTGGGTGGTTGATGAAGTGAGGAAAGTAAGGAATTTTGTTTGGCTGCTAACGTAACATGGCAATACGTATTTGATTTCCGCAAATAGTTTTACAGAACATGTGCACGTGCTAAAATACATGTAGCTTGTTTTTGTGAGTACTTATCAATAAACAAATATCTCTTTTCGATCATTTAGTCTACAACTTTAATACTAGACGCTTGTCCAATAGGTGTGTCATGAATCTCTCTATTTTTAACTTGAATAACAAAACACTTGATTACTTGTTGTTCTCAAATTCTCACGTAACTGAAATAAGATGTATGTGTTGATTGCTCTGTATAACCCTTATAAGTCAAAATAACCTGATATAAATTCAAATGTATTAATATGTATAGACTTAATTAAAAAAGCATCGGAGTGATAATTGCCTGGAGAAAATATTGTAAAAGAAAAAGAGATTTCGGAAGAAAATGCAAGTAATCAAGCGAAAGCAGCACAAATACAAGAAGATGATAAAGACAGAAAAAACGTAAAGGATTTCCTCTAAACCACCCGCAAAGGAAAGGCTGCAGAAGAGGTACCCCAGAATTGCTCAAAAACTGAGAACAATCCGTCATGAAATGGTTAAAAATAATATTACAACAAGCCTGGACAAGAGAAAAAAATATCCGAAGAATGGGATAAAGTACTTATAAAACGCATGCACAAGTATGAGAACAATTTGCAAGCAACACCAAATAATAAAAATGAGGTTACGAAGAGCAATAGAATACAGTTTGGAAGATGAACAAGCAGCGTTCCGTAGAGGAAAGCAAACTCAATATTAATTGCCAAGGAAACAAACATTGACAGCCCTAGAAGAACAGCAAATAAACCGAAAACTAGTAAGAATAATTAAAATCATTTATAGAAAAGGAACACAAATCACGCACCTTCAATATAGAATAAGAGACCAAACAAGGTGACAGCTGCAATGCGGCGTTTGTTCACCCCTCAGTGGATACTTTAAATTTGATCAAGACGTCTGATGCGCCTTAATATTTAATTAATTGTTTGCCCTTTTTATTCCTTAGCAAGCTCAGTGAACATGAAACTCTCTTAATATCTCAGTTAGTGGCTTATGAGAGATCCCTATCTGCCAAAACAGCAATCTGGTTTCCCCGTGTAGTATTATCGATTGAAAATTGAATTTAAATAATGCAGAAGAATCGCCAATTTGCTTACATTAATCTACTACAAAATCCAAATAAAAACAAAAAATACAAGGACAGAATAACTCATATCAAAGACTATCAAATACGAACTAAAATTAGATCCTAGTAAAATCTACGTGCAAAATATCTGAGTATATTCTTAACACATACTTAAGATATAATAAAAAATAGCGTTAAAATAATTGCCTTCACCACGCAAATAAAGTAAATGTCGTTTAACAAAACCGCAATGTTAAAATTGCCTGAAGCCGACACTTATTTAAGTACGGCTCTGTACATCGATGACAAAGCACATACCTTTGCGCTTGCAAAAGCTCGCAAACTTTATCACGACGTTGACTCGAAAACATTTTACCTGGAACTCGGCTCTATTCCTTTGAAAACGGCATCTTTCGATTGCATCACCCTGATTACTGGATGGCGTAATACTGGAAATCCCCGATGTACTGTTCGGTGAAGCCCCGATTGCTGCTTACTTACTGTTATTTGAAGCCACGGCATACTCAAATGTCGTTTTTAAATGCTCCTTTCTATGCAGAGTAAATTGGCGCCTCCCAACGGACGCTTTAAATGTACTTTTGAAATATGATACAAATTGTGTACATATGTGTACACGTAGAATATGCTTTCACTACAAGTTAATGTAAATTCTGGAAGGGACGTCTGCTACAGTAAACATTGCTTTGTGAACCCCATGAGAACTAATATGTAGCAATTTACTCACTGCGAGGTTGTATTGAAGCCGCTTGGATTTACTTCGCTCTTCGTATGGCCAAATTCGCTTAGCCGTCGGCCATCGCACCAGGAGATGCGCGGTGCGCCCGTATGTACTTTGGGAAAATCCCCCACTTTCTGTGAGCTCGTTCGTGAAATCTGTCTGTGTTAAGACTTCTCTCATCCAGCTGCATGCTGAAACGTTGCATATAGCGCAGCACAAACACAAATTTGACTTCATAGTGCTTTTATTATCCTGGGCCATCTTTCAGAACATTTATAATTCTAAAATATGATATTACATCTAATAATAGTGGAAAGCGTATAGCAATACAAGATGGCTTTTAACCTTGAATATAAAATAAACAGCTTATTACTCTTCAGAGTATGCAAATATGATACTGAAAAAATATCAATTTGGAAACCCGGAGAGCAAGTTTACGACACAATTACCTAAATCCAATAACGACCCGAGTATTTGATGTATTTATGCAGATGATATTCTAATGATTGCGAAAAATAGAAGAAAACCTCAACAACGTAAATATTAAAAAGAAGGGAATGAAGAAGATATACCTAACGAAATCAAAGGAACAAAATGCATATACAATACCAGTGTCTAGGAACCATAATTAACAATGACGGGAGGATAGATGAATAAAGAAGAAACAGAATAAGCAAAGTAAACAAACTCCATAGTAGATAAAAACGAAATAAACACGAAAGCCAAACTTGAGCTATACAATCACGCATTATAGTATATGGAACACGATACCAGGTCGTAACAGATCACAGCATCTGAAATAAAAATATTTACAAAGATAATGATGAAAACTAGAAGAGATAGAATCAGAAACCAATGCGTAAGAGACGAATTATAGGCAGTGGTGGAATAAATTGAGAATAAACAACTAAAGTGGGACTGGCATGTAACTTGAATAATAACACCAGATAGACACCTCAAATAAATACATGAAATGAGATGAGTGTCGACAAGAGAAAAGAAAAAGAAAGGTCAAGAACCACATGGGAAAACAACATCAAAGAGGCGACAAGGAAGGGAGGAAAGACCACCCAAGAAGTTAAGAAAATTGTGACAAACATCTATTGTACAGAGAAAGCATTACCTTCATGCCGATATAAGCAGATATCAGCGCTTTATAGAGTAGTTAGCCCTACGTGCTATTTCTTACCATAAGTTGAGCAACTCAAGTATTGGGCGAATTTAAAAAAGACACGAAGATTTTATCTACCTTTGTGGAAGTTGAACTTGGTGCAGACGTACAATTGGCCTGAGTGCTTGTAGCATCTTTCCTTGATTTGTGTGTTATGTCTCCTGGTTGAGATTAACGCTAGAAAAATGATATTTCAAATATCCAGCTTTAGTAATAAGCATACTCACCTCTTGAATTTATGTGATGATTTTTGACGTTTGAAGGTTAGAAATATCACGTTGTGTGACAGGTGACAGTGGAGCTGTCCTCCGATTTGACATCTAGCCGCATATATATATATATATATATATAAGGCGAAGAATTTGACTGGGAAAGGGGTTATAGTCAACACCAATCTCAGTACTTGGGCAACGATTACAAGAGCTATTAATGGTTTGTTGAAATAAAACCACTTGATGCTAAGGTCGACAAGTTTCGAAATATATTTATTCCATTCTCAAGACCTAACTTGAGAATGGAATAAATATATTTCGAAACTTGTCGACCTTAGCATCAAGTGGTTTTATTTCAACAAACCATTAATAGCTCTTGTAATCGTTGCCCAAGTACTGAGATTGGTGTTGACTATAACCCCTTTCCCAGTCAAATTCTTCGCCTTGTGTAGTAACCACCGAGCTGTGAAAAGGACTTTGTTATATATATATATATATATATATATATATATAGACTTATAAACGGTCATAGTTAGGCCCGCTGAATATATGAATAGTACTTTGTTAAGCCATTTTCAACGCTGATGAGCCCGCGTTTGGCTCAACAACGTACCCCAGTGTATATCATCACCAATTGGTTAGAAATGCCTCAAAGATGCAGTACACAAATTTTTGTGGTGGGCTCAGTAATGACCGGTAGAATGGTCGATATACAAGGAGTAGTTCTGCAATATCGAGTGTAGGGAGCGCTTTTGGAATGTTTTATATACAGTATATAAAAATATGTAAACGCTCGTTATTAAGCCCGACATGTCACAACGCTGTTGGGCTTCACAACGAATTGATATATATATATATATATATATATAATAAATATACATAATGGGCTTGAAAACGTATTCATACACATACCTACATAAAACATTAATACGGTATAAATAAAAATAATTTACTTTATCTACGACCACTATTAAAAGTAGGCCTTTTAGCGCTAGCTTGTTTCACTAAAAGTGACGTTTTATAGTTTACCGTGGTTAAAGAAATCAGCTGTTTACTTTTAGCTCTAGTGATAAAAGTGAAGTGAGGTTATAAAACTACAATTTCGAACTGGAAGTGAAGTTGTAAACTTATTCTAGTTTTTGAAATAATTAAAGTGTTATGTAATAAATACACTCAGATGTGGAGTATTAATAATTACATTTCGTAACTGACCTTCTCAGCACTGGCTTCGCAAACATTCGCCCGCGCATGGCCTACTATTTATTATGACATAAATTAGAAGTGCCGTAGATGAAAACCTTTGTTAAATCCGTTTTCGTCTCTTATGATTCAGAAAAAGTGGTGTTCGAAGTGATTTCTGTCTGCGAATCTGTTTGTATCCTCTCTACAGCACAGACGGTATAATAGATCGGCTTGAAAATATATCTGCGTTTCTTATATAGTTTCGGATATTACAGTGAATATTTGATAAACTCAGCCTAACAAAGGTGGTACTTTAGTCAAGCATTTTTCCGTTTCCCGTAAATTTTTATAATTTTGGCAACACTATTTTTTAGAATAACATATATTGTCATTGAATACAATTTTTGTTTAACGTTTTTTTTTTGTGAAAAATATAGCTTTTGAGAAAATCGCACAATTAAATTCTCACATAAATATCCTCAAATTTTTATAATTGTTGGATAAAAATATATTTTATCTACAACCTTTGTTTAAATTTTTTGTGAAAAGTACTTATAATTTTTAAAGAGCAAAACTAAAATTTTAGAAAAATTTGCTCAATATTTTTATAATTACTGGATTAAAACAAAATTCCTTAAAACAAGAGCCTATATTATACTAATATCTGTCACTTTTCGTTCAAAAAGTTTTTTTGAAAAAAGCGCAAAATTATATTTTTACAAAATGTACTCAAATTTTCTATAGTTGTGGTATGAAAACACAATTCTGTGAAACAACATCGCATATTATATAATTATCTACAGCGTTTGTTTAAAAGGTGTTTTGGGAAAAAGTATAGATTTTGAAAAAATCGCAAAACCTAATTTTTATAAATAAACGGCCAAAAATTAATGAGAATAAAATGTTTTATGTACGAGTATTATAAGATACTGTTTATGACATAATTTCTCGGCAATAAAGTAGTTATATATAGTACTAGTAAAATAAAGTTTACCTATACTATCTTGCTAGCACTATAAAAGTACGTACTCTATCTTACTACTACTATCTAACACCTCCTAGTTATAAGACTATTACTAGATTGATTTTAGACCTCTAAAGTAGCCCATAACCCACTACTGAGTTAAATCATAACCCACTAGTGAAATAAAAGCCAGGTCATTCACTGCTAACCTCGAATTTGACATAGACTGACAATACACTTCAATACTACCAAACGTATAACACGAATCACTTTCCAAATTGTCACTATGACTTTTCATGGCTGTCAGCATAAAATGTATGTTTTTTAAGGTATTTATTGGTTATTGTAATTATAAGAATTGAATATAATTTTGCATTGTACAGGGCGATCAAGTTATTACTATCCACAGTTGAATCATTTACGTCGCGACTCGAATTATAAATGTATTTGACCTCTCGGTACTCTTCAATTTGTCACTATGACTTTTCACGGTTGTCAACAAAAAATTTGTTTTTTAGATATTTATTGCGCTGGATAAAATTTTGTATATTTGTAATAATTCACCCGGGAAATGACACCTCTTGGCCTGGCGACCTCGAGGGCTCCTCTTTTCTCTCGTGGATTATTTGTAATATAACACGCTTAACCATAAATAACTATTACATCAGTTGTCAATGTCAAAATATATGCCTTTCAATATCTGTAAAGGTACTCTAATGTCAAGTCTTTTCTGTCACAGAATATACATCAAATCTATAAACTCGACTTTTTTAGATTTTAGAAGTGAACATAAAGCTTTGTATACAACTCGTACATAATATGACTTTATGACTCGTCCTCTTTACTGACCTCGCTTGGTTATAAAATAAATTCGTCAAATAATGCCCTACATCATGTACTTCTTATATCAATAGCTATTGAAAAGGTGTTATAAATTACGTAATTGTCTATAAGTTTTCTCAAAAAAGGTTTTTGGAAATAGTTTTGAAAAAAGTTTAAAATTAAATTTTTACAAGCAGTAATAAAAGATCGTGTGGTGGCCCACACCGTGTTTCATTTTTATTGATTTGCAGAAAATAATGGTTTTAATAAAATTTGCAATTTTAAAACTGGCTTTTTATAAGCAAATACAGCATTAGTACTACATACTATAATTTTGGGTTACCTGAACCCTTAACCTAGTAGGTATTGTTAAAATCGACGATGTTGACTTCTAGCTAAGAAATATATTGAAACATACGAGAGCGCTCATTTTATCTTACTTGCTGTATATTTATTTGAGATTTTTACTACCCTCGTCTAACAGACGAGGAAGACGATATTGTGCATGCAGATTATATGTCTACCTGGAATGAAATCGAGAATATTTTGAAGAAATAGATACAGGGTGAGCACCTTAAAATATAAAATCTTGTTTAGTTTTTTTACTTCCTTTTATGATAAAGGAAGTATTAGATTCACCCCAAAAATTCGAAATTGCAAAAAGCATATATTTTTTCAATGGTCTGTCCGTCTATCTGTGTGTCTGTCTATCTGTCTGGCTGTGTGTCTGTCTGTGTATCTGTGAACAGAATATCTCAAAAACGAAAAGAGGTATGGCATTGAAACTTCATATATACGTTTTATGTGCTATGTAGATGAGACAGAAAGCTTTTGAAGAAAATCGCATAACCGAAAGTAGGTGTTTACTCTTGCGATTTTTCAATTTTTTTCGATTTTTTTCAAAAACGGTCTAACGATTTTTTTAAAACTTTATATTTTTATTACATTTTTAATGTGTATTGATGTGAGATAAATGATTTTCCAGTTGAATACTTCTAAAATGGGTTTCTTTTGTTTTTTTTTTTATTTTTTATTAACTCCTATTTTAAATACACCAGGTATATTATTACATTTTTTAATTCAGCTTGAAATTCTAGAAAAAAAATGTCTCTTCAACTAACTCTATTTTGTACCGTTTTTGTAGAATTTGCAATTTTTCGAAAATTTTTCACAAATGCTTAGAAATTAAAAATCAAATTTTTCGCTAATTATAACATCACTGTAAAAGAAAGTTGAGTGAGTATCACACCAGTTTTTTTAACTGAGAAATACATCAAAGTAGTAATTTGCACATACCTCAGGCTTTACCGTTGACGAAAGTGATACTCAAGAGATGCAGGATAAATGTTGCAAAACAGAAAAAGGGGCCAACGAAAAATGCATTATATTTAAGACAGCCTCCACGCAAGGACGCTAGGAGTACTCAATGGGGCATGTAGGGAACGGGAAATGTGCTTGCAATATTCTTCCAAACATCAGAATAGCGTTCGCAGCCGCTGCCGTTCGAATCGACCGCCGGTGGTTTTCCTTTTAATTTGAAAATTGATGTTATTTGGATTATCAAGTGTTTTCTTTTATTATTTCAGTATTATGAGAAACGTGAATGCATTTTTACCCTTAGTTTTCTTTGATTTTAAAAATTATTTAGTGTGACAACGTCCACTTGCGAGAGTTCTGAGTAAAGCCCTTTACAGATATTTTCAAAACAATAACTTATTCTAAACGAGCACTGTTTAAACACTAAATAAACGTGATGAAATGCACACATTATGCCAGGTATTTTCATAAAAAATTAGTCTCCAATTAATGATTTTCAGCTGTTTGGGTCTGTTTGGCGGTGGGATTATTTACACAAATGATACATTTTTTCTTAAAAGTGAGTTAGCAGTTTATCAGTCACGTAATGTACGAGGTAAGTAGATTTTTAACTGTGCCAAGTAAAATCAATCACATGGAAGTTGTTGCTCAAACCTAGATCTTACTAGTTTATTTCAAAATTTCAGTTTATAAGTCTTTGTTAATCAAATGTTAAATTGTTAATGTAAACGACTAAATTTGTTAGTGTTACACATCACCAATACTGCATATATTTATTATCACTTATTACTATTAAAACTACTGTAAGTATTTAATAAATTCGAAAAAACTAAATTTGCTGATAAGAATGTGGATAATACGGTGTGTTCAAAATGAAATTACATAAGGGTTGGCCATGAAAACTAAAAGTAATGCAAACAGCATGCTTTAAAATTCATTAACTGTCATTGTTGTTGTCATAAGTTTATATTCTAATCCGCTATGGAAATTCTAAAGTTTGCTGTCTCTACAGCTTCCTGTTGACATTAGTTTTGCTTTCCATGGCCAACTCTTATGTAATTTCTTTTGGTATAAATCTTTATTCATTATACCGATTGGCCCATAATTAAATATAACGGCAATGAGATAGCTAGAACAAAAACAAACAGAATGCATAAGTAAGAAAGAGACTAACATAAAAAGTTCTTATTTGTATACCATAATCCCACTATTACTAAGTGAGCACAAAAAGGGCGGCCGTGCAGTTGGTTATCTGGAATTTAGGCGCCAACGATGAAACAATAAATGCGGTGTGCAATAATTCGATAAAAGAACCGCAAAGTGATTAGCCCGTAAGGTCACAGGTGAGATGTAACATGAACACTCCGCCAAGACAACAAACAAAACCAGATAAATAGAAATCAACTTTGATTTTCCAAATTGTAAATAAAGTAATGAGTAGTTTTGAAACAAAAATTATTAAAACTATTGACGATAGTGTAGATAATTCCATTCCATAAGTAATCAGCCGTATATCCTGTGTAAGATTTTAATATTGGCAACATATTAACGAATTCACTTCAAACATCAATATTATTACTAGATCACAAAATAAATTATTATTAAATAAAATCTCTCGCTTTAGTTTTGTACTTTTCTTTGAGATTGATTTATAGTTGACCACATTTACGTAGGTTTTCGTTGCTTAGTAAAAATATCCCATAAAAAATGTGCATTTTGGATATAATAAGTAATTATTTTCTTCGTACTTGTAGCAATCATATAAACCGATCAAAACCGCAATAACTTTATAAAATCGTTCACAGTGTGCAATAATTCGATAAAAAAAACCGCGCAGGGGTTAGCTTGCTCCAGTAAAATTACTGGCGAAATTTGAAACACGACCACACTGCCGTCATTATATTTAACAAATTTCAATCAAAATTATGAATAGTTTTGGAATAAAGGTCACTAAAAATATTGAAGATACTATAGAAAAATAAATTTCGTAAGTAATCAACCGTATACTTTCGTGAAAGCTATTAATAGCGGCAAAATATTTACTAATCCTACCAAAACATCCCTTAACTAACTGGAGTAAAGTATTAATTATTATTAAAGTATATCTTGCAACTGCATATCGAGCTCCGATTTGAAAATAATTGATATTTTACCGGTTTTTTGGATGTTTTCGTTGCTTAGTAAAAACAATATTTTTTTAATAAAAACTTGAGATAGAATAAGTCATTTAATTAAATTAACTGCACCACAAGTCTATTTTATGCAATATCTTTGAGGTGCGCAGCAACGTCCCAGCTTATAAGGATATTAATTGTTATTAATAATAACATAAGGTGTAGCATATCACTTGCAGATTTTAGAGAATTTTTCCCCACGATTACTGGACATTTTAAAACCTAGCAATATATTAATTTGACTAATATAAGCTTACTATTACTAAATACGCAATACGCAAAAGGGCGAGCCAGCAATTCGTTATCCGGTATTTAGGCGCGAACCCGGCCGGCACCACAGATTTTGGCAACGGTGTCGGGCTTACTAACGTACGCTTAAAATAGTTAAATATATAAATGGGCTCCATAGAGTACCATTTCTATATCTGGGATTCACAGGGACAACGTTTATACCTAAAATCTGCATTTCTTAGAAATATTTACCCCTCTGTGAATGCCTCGACTGGTGTTATGCAACGAAACAAAAATATGTAACCCATTCTCTTCTAGCTTGGTTCCTTAGGCCGGATCATCAGCGGCCCGAAGACCTATCGGGCTCAATTGCATACCGTTTATAAGTATATATATATATATATATATATATATATATATATATATATTATTAAAGCTGCACACTGCGACACCCATAATATGTTATGTTTATGATTGAATTTTAATTAATTTAATTGCCCTATTTATGTATTTTGGATATTCAAAATTATTTTCTGCTAGCCCCTGTAGATACACTTGACTGAAAATCAGAGCGGATTCCTTTTATCTATATTGCTTTTTTCTATTTTAATTATGACAATTTAAAAACTTCTGTCAAATGATACGTCAAACCAGTTTGAAAATTCAATTACAAATACTTGATCGTTATATTTGTTATATGACAATGTTAAATAGTAAGTACTTCCTTAATTAAAATTAATTCACTTTAATCTTTATTTTCTTTGAGTTCTTATTTAATACCTGGATTCATTTACCTTTTATTGAACTTAGCACTCTCCTCTTCTGAAACCAATTCGTCTAACTCTGCAACTGATCATACCACAACTGCTCCACTCAAAGCCACGGTGAAGGCCTCAACTATCCACCAAACTGTCAAAAATTCCAAAACCAGGATCCAAATTAACCCAGGAACCTAGTTTGTCCATGAATCAGCCTACACAGCTCCACCACAGCACAGATCCAAACAGACCTCATTCGTAGTTGCGTTACTTTAATATTCAATCCAAATCACTCATTTGAAGTCCGTTACAGCTTAGCACCAAGAATCCGGACCAGAGACTAGCCACCAGACATCACTTGACAAGCCCCACAAAGATTCTCACTCTGCCAACGACTTCATGCGATTCTCTTCCATTGTAAATTGTTCCTTGTTATCCAATTCAATCGATGCAAAATGTCAAATGTAATCTTACAATAAACTTAATTAAGTAGTTCTTTCCTTTTATTTGCTTTATAGATTATAAATGTTTTAGTTTGGTCTTCTCACCACATTCTTTATCTTCCTCCATATAGTCTGCATACCTTCCATCCTTTTAACACTTTATACTTTTTTTTACACCACACCAATTTTCGTTTAACTTTTTACCCTTCTATACGCCAAATATGTTTTTAAAACCTTTTAAAAAAGGGTTTATTTTATTAATTTTTAATTACAAAATTCGGTTACATGCTTTTTGTTTCAATTTTTTTATATCAATAATACGATCTCCTTATCGATCTAGCTTATTTTTTTAGCCTAACACACTATAAAAGCTTTATTATTGATTAACAAGTATTCTGTTCAATAGTATATTTCGAAAAAGTATTTGTCAGTCATCAATTTCCACTTTTATTTTAGAAATTAAATTAAGTTAGAATTCTTCTGTTTTTCAATCAGCTTCATTTAATTAAACTATAAATTTTATTTCCTTTCTATTATAAATGCTTCTTAATAATTTTTAATATCCAATTCACATCTAAATTCATCCCCATTATTTTAAAATTACTGTATTCGTTTAATCTTATTAATCTGATCTTTAGACCCCTGTACCAATATCATAACAATATAAAGGGTGTTTCGGAATTTCACGGCACTATTTTAGGGATGTGTTCTCCCAGCACGAAATAAACAAAAAGGTTTATACAGACATGGGACCTGAACGGCTTCGTTTTCAAGATACAGAATGTTGAAGTTTGATTTTTTTTTATTTTGAAACGGCTAGAGGTATTCTAATAAAACTTGGTGTAGGTTAGTATTTAATAAAGTGGCAGTGTTCGGTCAAAATAAATTTAATATTTCCACCAGTAGCGTGCATCGGGACGGACTCAGTTATTTTATTTTAGACAAATCTGGCACGCCACTGTTTTTTAGCCAAAAGTTTTGTAGCTATTGTAAGATACTTTATTATTAAATAACATTTTTTAAAACTTCTTTAATCTTCTTCTTCTTCTTCCCTCCCACTTATTATAGGCCAATTACCTGTTTTAACCACAAAGTGGTTCTGAGTCCTCTTTGCCTTAGGCCGGGTAGGTGGCTAGCCTTGCCCATCGAAAGAGAGGAAGAGTTCCTTTGTTTAAGGATTAACGACTACCACAGGTGTCAGCATGATAGCCGGGGAGCGTACGATTTTTAAAGTCCTTTTAGAGTCCGTCGAAATTCGAATCCGGGACGGCCGCCTGAGAGGCGAGCATTTGCTCGCGGGGCCATCCGTTCACTTTTTTCTTTAATCTGTATTTTGAAAACGAAGCCGTTTGGGTCCCATTAACGTCCAATGAACGAAATTGCTGTTACAGATGTTTCCGTTTTTTCTCGAAAAAGGTTTATTCTATCAAAAACATAAAAGATTCATCTTTTGTATAGTTTCAATGGATGAAGCTAAAGAACTTGTCGTATTGGCAAAAACAGTGGCTTACCAATTTTTCTGAAATATGGTAACTGAGGTGGCCCCGATGCACGCCACTGGTGAAAATAAATTAAATTTGTTTTGGCCAAACAATGCCACTTTATGAAATGCTATCCTACACCCAGTTTCATTAGAATACCTATAGTTTTCCAGATTTTCGAAAAAAAAATCCTGTATCTTGAAAACGAAGCCGTTTAAGTTTCATATTTGTATGAACTTTTTTGTTTATTTCGTGCTGGAAAACACATCTCTAAAATAGTGCCGAAACACCCTGTATATTAACGATATTTCGTCTCCTAAGGCATTTTTGGACACTTGTTCTTTTGTTGAATTTACTTTGTGAGGCTAGACATTTGGGTTGCTGTGGAATCGAGTGCAGTCGCGTAGTCGCTTCCATGTTCAGCTAGCGAACTCTAATGTTATGTCGTCATGAAACTCGACAAATTGGTTATTAGACAATAGAACGGGATTACGACATTATTGAGTGATTACAAGCTCAGCCCGCCCGGAATGGATGTAATTAAAAAACGTTTGCCGGCAGCTGGTCGAGAAGGTGTAGGTTATTTTGGGATTGTGCTGTACACCGGGCAGGGTTCGGTAACTTAAGGGGGGTGAAGTGCCTGAGCCCCACAACATTTCGAATAATAATAATACTGAGCGATTTCTTAAAAGTGGAAAGTGAAAATCACCTGTAGGTGGGGTTGTTGATACAGGCTGCAGCGACGCCCTTCCTTGTGCTATTCCGGATAGAACATACCTTAAGTGCTTTCCTACAGCTAGAATCTTTTACACTTAAATACAGGAAAGAACGCATGCAACCACCGTCAAATCCAAGAAAACATAGAACAATTAAAATTCAATATATTAACGTCAAACACAAAATTATTACGTACAATAAATAATCTGATTTAATTACTTGAATTCTAAATCTTACATGACGTCATGGTGTTTTACAAACTGGTAAATAATATTCTCGTTTGGTAATCTTAGTTTAACTATATACAGGATTATGAATTTGTGAAATGATACTGACTATTTTGTCGTATCTGAAGGCTATATGAGGTCTTCCAAACGTGCGCCATTTAATTTGCTTTCGCGACACTATTGCACTTAGCGAAAATCATGGGGGTCTTCATTAATATAAATTTTACACAGTCCTTCCAGAATCGCGCTTGGGCTAGTCGCTGCAGTGAATCCGAGAGCTCGATAGAAAGGACTGCGGCAAGCGGCCCACCGTAACTGCTTGTGCAAGAGAATCCGGGGAACAAATCGATAGCAAAAAATGCAAGCGATAGATGCTGCAGTGAGAGAACTTGGTCGTGTCTAGTCCCTTGTGCAGAAAAAATCCGGAGTGCCGATATAACAAGACGAAAATTCGGCAAGCACTCCAGGTTAAATGACTCAAATCGATCCGGTTCCGTAAATTAAATCCCGCAGAGCGGATTGAAAAATTATCTCCGGAAATTAGAACCGTCATGGTCAAAACAAGCAAAGAACTCGGTCCCAAGCTACGCGGCTTGCCTTGATGCGACAACTCAAGGAACTACATCCCCTAAAAATATGCAAGACCCTTTTTAAAAGATCTGTGAAGCGTTGTGGTGGGGAAACAATTAAATGTTTGCGACTATTAATTGAAAGTGAAGCATGTCCTTCTTTCGGCAATGTGTTTGGCTGAGGCGCTATTCGGGAGATAGGCTAACGGAATTTGTGCGAGAAGGAATTTACTGCTGCACACGTGTTAGTTTCATGCTCGTATATCAATCTTAAAATGACTTTCACGACCTAAATAGCCTAAGGAGCGTTTCGATTGACATCTCGAAATTATCTGCTCAACGTGTGCGTCCTATGGCCCATATCTTAATGTTGAAGTGACTTTTTACTGCCTTTTTTACTGATTTATGAGGCAGCAGCTGGTCGCTTTGGAACGTAATGAACTGCAAACCTGCGCGCCAGTCTTGTGTGAGTAATTTATGAGAAAGCGATTGTTTGAACACGTGTACCGAAACATATGCTGCAAAATTGAAATTCACTTAACATGGTCTTTCGTTAACAATTGACGGGCTAAAAGAAGAACATCCGTTAAGACTACTGAAAATTATAGAAGATTTGTGTGACCCTCCACTGTGTGCGGGCAATATTATTGGGTCGTGAATTTTTGTTTACTTTTTCCCAATCACTAGTTGTGAATGGAATAGTATGGGAAATCACATTTTTAAGTGAGTTAACGAGAAAAATGGACGAATGGGTGTTGATAATTCAACACCTCCGCTGAGACTACAGCAGTAAGACATTTTTACACCTAAAATCAAGTTTTCGCCTTCTGATTACTTCGAACTGGAGAAAGTACTTTCAGCCGATAACAGGGTTAAAAAAACATTCGGAGTTTGCACAGTAGTATATTATAATATCAGTGTAAGATTCTTTTTTCTGGTCTTTATTGTTCATTTCTATTTTTATCGGTCTTCTTGGATTTGAGTGATGCATGTGTTAGATACTTAAATATTTTGCCACAACTTAAAAAGTATTAATATGATATGAAAAACCACTCTATTGAGATTCTTACTACGTTGAAATCGTATGGTTTATGTTGAACTTATTGATGCAATAATGTTCGAAATGTATTTCTACTCACTTTGAATTTTGAATATTTGTGTGTATGAACCATGTATCTATAGTTACCAGTTTATTGTGAGCGAAGCGTGATCATGTCACGAATTTGCTATTGGAATTAGTTGCAAATATTTACTTTTAAATGCCATAAATTTAGGATTATAAATATAGATAGATAAGTACTAGAAAGTGCCTCTTTTGCATTCGATACCTGTATGTATTAAAATATATATCCCACTTTAATTGTGCCGTAGTTATGTCTTGTGCTTACTTTAACAAGTTATAGCTTATCAGTGCGTCTGGATTTGATAGAGGCAACTTTTATGATTTTATCTTTATTGCAAGTTATCATACTTCGGAGAATTTTGCAATTTCGATTTACGAGTCGTTAATAAAATTGGCGGCACCTGTATTTAAATGTAATCAGTTTAGTATTAATCCACTTTTCCTCCGAAGAAGTAAACTGGTCTGTTGAACGCATTGGGCATGAATACATTTTTTCACAGTTCGCTATCTGGTTTGTTATGAAGGGTGTTATAATTGTCATTGGTTTAGTTTGGTGCTATTAATTATTAAAAGCGATAAGGGACCCAACGCGGTAAGGCCTATGTGAGATTAGAGTAAGAAGAAGAAGAAGTATAGTATAATATACAACATAGGTTTTTTTGATACACAGCTTCCGTGTGCATAAATGAATTATTTTCCCAACTGGATATATTTCTAGTATATGATGTTTAATTCCACTTAATGAAGTCGGGAAAAAAATAGAAAAATAGCTTTAATGCTGGAATAGAAAAACATCTTTAAAATTGATCAAACTGCTTCAGTTTACAATAATGCATCATTGACACTTAGGTATTAGTCGAAATACATCAGAAGTGACCCAGAAAAGGATGGTAGATTTTATTCTAGTTTTATTCACGCTGCATACTAATACCTTTATGAAAGAACCCGTTGCTATTTTAGAGCAAACACATACTATATATAACTTCCATACGACGTTAATTTATAAGCAGCTACACTAATTTCATGCACACATAACTAATCGTTGTATGTACTTATGTAGTGTAGTCGAAAACATTTGCTCGATGTTTCAAAGCCAATTTACAAGACTGACTTTTTAAAAGAGGCCAGTATTACTTAACGTGCAACGTTAAATCCATCTTCGTGCTATATAGGGTGTAACAAGTACACAAATCAAATTCCCGCTTGTACAGTGTGGGAGTTTGTATAGGAAAAGTAGTTGCCGAAACAGAAGTTGTTTATTAGAATTAAACCCAACCTGCAACGTGTAGCCACAAAAATTAAGCTTGGGCTACCGGATAAAGTACATATAAGTGGATTATACTGAGGATGTACAATATCAATACCCTTAAACACCATCAACCACAAATTCTACTTTATTTAGACCGAAACAGTAAATAAATGTATAATTGGTCAACACGTTATATAACTGAAATTACTTGAAATCCTAGTAAATTTGAAAGTAAGAATAACCAAAGCTATTTTAAATTAGTTTCAATTCTTGTTAATAGAGGACATGTGCAGCTTAAAAATGTGCTTGCTATTTTGTAATATACTCTCCTCCACCATTCTCTAAATTATTCAAGTTCAAAGTAACCATATAAAAAACAGCATATTACAGAAGGATAGTGATGACAGGTTCGGTAATTTATTAGCTAGGTTGGGAGAAAACTGCCCATAATTTCTTGTAAAACAATATAAGACCTTCACTGACAACTCATATCCACTCATATATTATCTGCTAATTGGTATCAGAGATAGAATCATTGATTTAGCAATTACACATTTATTTTATGCAGTGAAAGACAATGTTTATTAATTTTCAGAAGTTTAGTAAGACAAGTCTACTGTAATTTTATTAATAAACAGCAATCTTGTTTTTGAGGAACCTCAAATAAATGTTTTGATGTAAAACTAATTGGCAGGTTCGCTTTCTTAAAATAAGCCATACAAAAAAATAAATTCTTTATACGATTACATATAGGCTGGATCACCAGTTTCAACTATAAAGTGGGGAACGTAAAACTTCAACCAGAAGTATGTAAATTTAATAAAATGGTCAAAGTAACCGCTACTTTCCGTTTATTTAAGTGTTTTATTGAAATCAGAACCTGCAGGTTCCCAGTAATTACGAAATAATTTAATATTTAAATAATATTGCATGGCAATTTTTATTATTTCAATTTTAATGTTGTTCTCTATATTTGTAATTAAATATTACATACCTAACTAACTTTGATACTTAAGTATTGGATTAATAACAGTTTCAATTTTCAAAATGTATGTCTTTTTGATAATCTACAAATTGATTGATGTTTGTTAGACCTAGAGAATAGGATAAGGATAAAAACAGCGTACTAAATATTTACAAACCACTGAAATTCGCCGTTTTGTTTAACTTTGTTGAATTCTTTTTGTATTCAATGGAAAAAAACGTTGCAGATAATTTTATACTTACGAAAGGAGTTAACTGCGCTTTGAAGATAGCGTTTCCGTTTCCAGTAATGGCATGAAATGGTTGTCTTTTTGGAAAGATGTACGGCACGGGAATCATTCGCTTGTAACCTTTCAACGGCGCTTTCTTAAAGCCTCGCTCCGGAAAAACGACCAGCAAGCTTTATGTGGCAGCATCTCGGGAGAAATCCCCCTTGCTAAGGGTCAAACCTGTGTATTGCTATTGACATATTTTACTAACTTTATATATCAAATAATAATTATTAGTAATTTATAACATAACCAACAAAACAGATATTTAGCATAATAATGTCAAGCAAAGGTAATAATTTAAAGTTCAAATTCGTTATAAAATAACGTAGACCTTGTAAATAATTGATGGTATAATGTTTTTAGAATAGCTTTGTCTTTGTGTAAAAACAAATTAACATCAGAGCAGGCTTGACATTTCATGCAACTAAAACAAAAACTGCAAACAAGACAATTGGGGTAGCTCTTGCAAGAGAGTTAGTTGTGTTTGCCAAGCTCTTTCAAAATAAGTAATTTTTAATGTGCTATTAAATATTCAAGTTGACTAGAAGTTGTGTTTTATTGAAACAGTGTGTCCTCAGTGATTTGTGGAAGTTTTCCTTTGAAATTGGGCTTCCGCCAGGTAGAGACAAGGCATCAATTTGGTCCAGTGCAAGAGTAAGTATTTCGAAGTAGTTCTACGGAGGTCCAGCCAGTTTTCTAAGTGCGTGTACAAGTATATAAGGGAGCAATGTACGTGTGGTGCAGAGGAGCCCTAGAATAAGGCCGGCAGCTTTAGTGAAAGCGATCGAAAAGGTCGTCGAGGTTGCAGCCGACATTCAGATGAGTTCGACTACAGATTAGAGCCTCGATAGCAACAGGCCGGCTACGACGACTTGTTCAGAGCATCGTGCGACGTCCAGGTCGCTGCAGGTACCCCAAGATTAATCTTAGAAGCCATCTAGAGGACAGATTTGCTATCTAAAAAGTGTCGTTTTGTGAATGTGCTCATGGCGTCGGTTCTAGCGTCACTTCCGTTCGTGGCGTCAGTAGAAGTGTTTTATTTTGTAACGCGGTGTACTTAAGTTCAATTATTATTGCAAACAGCGTTTATTGCCTGGAAATCAACAATTTCTTTAAAATTCTAAGTTGTTAATGTACTTTCTAGGCCAGGAAGCATCTTGAAATTAATGTCATTCCCATCAGATAGAAATACCACGATTGTAATATCCCATCAGTTAAATAGCGGGCATACAGAGTGCGTGCAATTAAATGTTTAACAAAACCTCGATTAATTGTTAATAGCAAAGTAGCAGTTTAATTCGGATTAGCGACCTAACCCTGTAGATAGAGTAATTTAATTATAAATAAAAAAAAGTTAGAAAAAAAAAGCCGGGCACATTACTAAAGTAGTGAATATAATTAGAGTCAATTATTTATTGAACCCTCAGTTAGGACACAACAGTATATATGTATTTTGACTTGTGTTATTGTTTTTATTGGATATTGTTTATGTTATTTGTCCGATTTCCAACAAATTGTTTCCTTAATAAAGAAGTTTTGCGAAAGGAGGTCTGCACTTTACTCTAACACGCTTCCGACAAGTAGTGTCCAACCAGTAGAGCCACAGCACGGGACACGGAAGATAAGATCATCACTGCAAGACGATACCCAGATCGAGAAGCTGGCAGCCTGGGTGCAGATCCATTTATCGAATCTATCACCAAATACAAGCACTGCGAGTGAATCAGAGAAGTGGACGCTCTCTGAGGGCTACCGATACTCCTGGAGAAACCCGCAGCTACCCGGTAGATGGAATTCAAAGAGTTCATTAGAACATGGAATGAACTGTTTGAGTCCCTACACCTCATATACGCACAGGCGTGGAAAAACTGCCTCCCAGCAGCCGTGGATTCAACAATTTCAAACAGCTTCGAGACGAATTCGGGAAGGTCGAGGATTACGAAGCCTGACACCTGCGACAGCGGTCGGATTAAGAAACTTCGGTCATTGGAAGGAAAACGTGCATAAGACAGAAAAAGAATGTAAATAATTTACATCATCTTGAACGTTCTTCAGATCCCACACCGACCTGGCATAGAATTTAAATGCTTCGAATGTGGACATCCAAGGGACGATTAGCAACAACTGACCACACTGCAATCTGCAACTCAAGGACGGCGCTGGCGTGAATCTTTGCCTTGCCACCGCCAGCTCGTTGCGACCTAAGATAATTTGACCGATTACTCCAACCATCCTTGTGCGACTTCAGAACGACAAGATTACGTCTGAGTTCATTATTCTGCCGAACGCCCCGCACAGAACTGTTCTCGAAACGGTCTTCCTGGAAGACACTGGTATAATCATCAATTTTTAAAGAGTATGCTACCAATTTTCAGAAGACATGGAGACGGCCTATTCGTTCTTTCATCATCGCCGTTATTTTGCAAGAATTCCATCAGTCGGTGCTTTAAGCGACGACCTTTACACCTCTTCTGAGAGACACTTGATGGTTGTCCGTCAAAGCTAAGAAGCTCTTTGGCTTGACGGGGAGTCCACTATAAGTACAGCTAGTCCCAAAGTCAGCCGAGATTTATACTACTTTCACGGGCAGCATTTCCGATTTCCACCTGGAAATGGGTGAAGAAACATCTCTACTCAGTTGTTCATTTTGCCACACTCTCCCCTAAGGATCATGGACGATACTACCATGATCAACTGAAGAGTAAAATGTCATCGAGAAAAGCGATCCTCTCCCCTGAACAAGTAAACATTACTTCAACAAGTATCGTTAAAGTCCTACGAGTCCAGAAGTAATCCAAACGTTCGCCTACTAAAACGTCGTATCTCAGCACTACGGCCGTCCTATGGATCCACCGACCAGCAGCCGGTGCAGCCGATGCTAAGGAGGGGAGACCGAGGTAAAATTAATCACCTCGGAGGTAAAGTGTGGGTTTGTACCACTGTAGATCTGCAGGCCATCCACTACCCGGATATACTCCGCATACGTGTGTTTCAACCTCAATTCGAGCGCCGGCCAAACGGTCAGCAATCGGTCTATCAGAGCATCTCGAAAGAGATATTCCCTGCTAACGTTCGAGTGTGTGTGCATATATACGGGTTTTGCCTTTACCATTAATTTGATGATTCCATATTGCTTATGTTATTTGTTCGATTGTTTAAGTTTTGTTCTGTGGTTTTTGTGCTAGCAGCTCTGACAAACTTTTCCCTGAAAAAGGTGTCCTGTGAAAAGAGTTCTGGACCAGATCGAGGAGTTGGCATCCTGGGTGTAGATTCATTTATTGAATCGATCACCATATACAAGAACTGCGAGAAAATTAGTGAATCGAACGCACTCCGAAAACTACCGATACTCCTAGAGGGATCCTCAGCTATCTAATAAACGGTAGATAAAGATTTCACTAGAACATGGAAAGAAATATTTACGTTTCTACTCCACACGTATGCTCAGACACAGTTACTATCCAAGATACTACGAAAAACCTTCAGCGCCAAGTAGAGGAAAGCTAAACCCACAAAATTGTGTGTATGACACAGAAGATATTGATCGAAAAACTGCCACCCAGCTGCCGGCACAACGAAGAACTCCAGCTGCACATGGTTTATGTGCACTTCAATCGCCGTGTTTGAAAGATGAGCACAACACATTCGACCACCTTCGAGACATACTCCGTGAAGTAGACGATTACGGGGCTCCAGAAATAAAAGGGGATCTATTTGCCACTGCTATGAGACCAGGAAACTTCGGCCAGTCAAAAGAAGAGTACCGAAAACTGAAGAAGAATGGGAACAGTTCGCGGCACTTTGAACGTCCTTTTGCTCCCCCACACATGTGGACATATATGAGCGATTTGCAGCAACTGTCCATACTGCAATCCGCGGTCCAAGGACGCGGCTTACATGGGTTTTTACTTTCTCACCGCTAACTCTTTGCTACCTGAGGTTCACGAGACCCTAGAGACGCATATTTGGAAACTGAGGACAAACTTAGCTTTCATGTTGTATAGCGTGATCAGAAAACACAGCTATCGCTTTATCGAAAAAGATGCCAATATTGTCCTAGTAGATGGGAATCTGTAGAAGACAGCGCGTTTTCAGGACAACCGTTCTGGTGAGAATTCAGGACAGGAGAATCGCGATCGAGCTTATCATCCTTCCGGACTTCTTGGAAGACGCTGGTATAATCATTAATTTATCCAGGAGTTGCTATCGGTTTCAGAGGGCAGGAACGCAGTTTCTCCATTCGTGCTGAGGTACCGCCTTCATTTTCTGCGAAGCTTTATTTGCAAGAATGAGAGATGTCCATCAAAGTAAACCACTTCTTTGGGTCCCAATGAAGGATCCATCGTAGCCACAGTGAGCCTCGACGTCAACCGCGATTTGTACGATATCTTCGCGGGCAGTATTTCCGATTTCTTATCGCAAATGGAAGAAAAATCATCTTTACCCAGCTGTTTATTTCCACACACTCGTCCTTGAACATCATGAATGACATCACCGGAACAGGATCAACCAATTAATCAAAATGAAAGCCAGCGTGAAAAGCCATCCTTTTCGTTGAGCAGGTTGCCGCCAAGAACAATTCAAACATTCTCCACTGCCATTCTACGGACCCAGCGACCAGAAGCCGTGTAGCTGATATGAAGGAGGGCGAGAAATTAGTCATTCCTGCCACCTACGTCTGATCGGCTAGGAGGCAGACCGTGGCTTGGTTGCACAATACGCCCGCAGATCATTCCATTACCCGGTGGACGCCATGCGAACAGCCCGCATATAGCTTTTCAAGGATGGTTACTTTAAACTAGCGTTCCTAAATATTATAAGAGTTGAGACAAGCCGGGAATAGATGCTGATTGGTTGTGATCTACTGCGCATGCGCAGTTTCGTCTAAAATTGCGCCAGATTTAAGTCCTATAGTTACTTTCGAAACCAGTTCTGAGAATGTCACATTTGACAAATTTTTATTTGACTTTAGGTCTAACACTGATTTATGCAAATGTATTAATATGCATGTGTTCCATTTCTACCTGACAATAGTTCTTTAAATAGCATATCTTGCAGAGTTGTAAGTATGTATATTGTTTAAACTTGATTTAAACACACATAAATTTTATTTTCTAAAAATTTACGAAATCCAGTTGCACGTTTTTAAATGCAATTCCCATTTATTAGCAAGAAAAATTTAATGTTGCAATCACCAGTCTTTGCCTCATAATTACTAAATTTAATGTTTAAATTAGATTAAAAATATATATTTCAGTCCAAATTTACGAAACATTATTCATAATTTAAAAGCCAGTGTTATTACGCAATCAGACAAGTTAAAGACCAGGAAAAATGCAAATCTGCACTCCATGCACAATACCGACCTACAGTAGTAAGTTCAACGGGCGACCTTCGCTCTAGCAGGAAATAAAAACTGCACAATTGCCACTCTGCTGTTTTGTAATTTAAACACTCTGTCCCAGTAAACTGTATATATGAACTTTGATATTGTTACTTCGTTAAGCATTTTAGTTTTGTATAAATACCAGTTTATTTTTATAATAAAAACCAATCGGCATTTAATGTTTGATTCAATCACTACGTCGCCACTCCTATACCAAGCCATAATACTGTCGAGATGTGAGGCTGCATCTCAGGAGTGGTTTTACTGTCGTCCCTTTAAGTGCCATTGACTAAGCTGGCTTAAAGCGTAAATGCAGTCTCATCTACGCGCTTAAAATTAGGGATAGAATCAGCGCAAAGTAACGGAATCCTGAAGCAGCCTCTCAGGCAATTCTGTTCATGGTCCTTCGAGCCGGATCTGTCTCCAACTAACGAAAAAACACATCCCGAGAAGAAGACAACATCTGCTAACCACCCAGTTCCCAGAAAATGGCCAACAACATGGAGGAATTCAACAAATTAGCTGTCGCCCAAGAAGAGCTCGCGCAGAAGATAAAGCAAATATTATCCAACAGCAAAAAGGACCCTGCCAGCCGAAAAAACGAAGCATACATCGCCAGTCTCAACAAAACGCTGGACGAACTTTGGAACACTGCAACTAAAAATCATGCAGAAATGGGGCAGCTAAGTATTCCAACTCATAATTATTTTAAAACAGGGTATTACGACCAAATTAAAGCCATATACGGCGAAGCAAAAAGTTACTTGCAGAGCTGTTCAAAATCAACGGAAATTTCCAACCCCTCCGTAATCAGAACGCAAGAGGAAATGGTGGCCAACCCCGAACAAAAGGTTCGTATCCGAAAACTGCAGATTCGGATCCAGAATTTTAAGCAAGCGATGGACGACGCCGAACTAACACATGAATTAGGGAGGCCCGCCATCACGACAAGGGAATTAAGAGAAAAATGGGATCGTGTGGTCGAGATGGACGAAGAAGTTATGTCAAACGACATGGGCTTCAGAACAAATGCACTTCAGTCCTGAATATACTACGTTGGAAGACAGGTATAGAAATTTAATTATTTTATTGCAAGCGCCAACAAGGAACGAGCAAGCAGCAGCCATCTCGCTTCCTCAAGTCAAAATTCCCATATACGAGGGAAATTATGAGGAATGGGCCACTTTCAAGGACCTGTTCACCAAATTAGTAGATGACAACCAGAATATGGACGATGTCATCAAGATGCAATATTTAAAGACGCATGTTAAGGGAGAGCCAAGCCGACTGATCCAGCATCTAGCTGTTACCCAAGCAAACTACAACACCGCCTGGAATCTGCTGCAACAAAAGTATCAAAATAATCGCCTTATTTTAACTAAACTGCTAGATACCATATTCGATCTGCCGGTCCTCTGCAAAGAGTCAGCCCAAGGGTTAAAAAGATTGCACGACTCCATCAAGGAATGTGTGGAGGCAATCAAAAATTTAGGCATCTCCACGGACAGTTGGGGTCCGTGGATTAACAGAGCTATCGCTCGAAAATAGGATCCTGAAACCAACAAATTATATGAACAGTCGCTTCAATGTCCAAATGAAGTCCAGGATCACCAAAATTTAATGGCTTTCCTGCAAGTGCGGTTCCAATCCCTAGAATCCATAGATGGAGCTCGAAAGTCCACGCAGGAAAGACCACAGAAGAATTACGCTTCCGCATCCCTAAATTGCAAGCTGTGCCATGGAGATCATTACATCGACAACTGTAGTCAATTCCAGAGGCTACCTACCCATGCAAAACTAGAAGCAGTAAAAACCAATCGATTGTGCTATCGATGCTTGCGGCACGATTCAAATATACCATGTCGTGCCTATTTTAATTGTAGGATCTGTCGCTTCCCGCATCATACACTGCTTCATAAGGCGCAGCCACCATCAAGGCCGCTCCCTGCCCAAAGGATGAGAACGTCAGCTCATGCAGTAGCTATGAAGACTTCCAACGCTCCAGAAAAGAAGCCGAAGTCAGACATCATCACCGCCAATTTAGGCGCACAGGAGAGCCAAGTTCTACTTACCACAGCAATGGTTCAAGTAAAAGCAGCATCCGGGATGACTCATCTATTACGAGTATTAATAGATCCCGGGTCTCAGGGGTCATTTATCACGGAAGCATCAGCCGAATTATTGAGGTTACCCAGGACCAAAGTTCGAGCTGAAATCACAGGAATTGGGAACAGCGAGCCAAAATTGCCAAATGGAAAATCCCAGGTTTGATCACACCTAGATTTTCAAGTAACTTTTCCCTACCTGTCAATTTACTAATACTTCCTAAACTTACCAAAGCTTCATCCCCCATCCCAAACATAAATATAGATTCCTGGAGCAATACCTTCATCGCCGATCCAACCTTCCACCGACCCGGTCCTATAGATATAATTCTAGGCGCCGAAGAATATTCAAAAATAATTCTAGAAGGAATCACTAGAACAAAGGATGGCATCTTAGGACAAAATACCAAACTGGGTTGGGTATTATCTGGAACCATTGGAAGACAGCATAACGACAGCATTAAAGTCAACACCATGGTTGCCAAAATTGGAGAAGAATATCAGTTGCAGAAATTCTGGGACACAGAAGAAGTACCCACACAAAGAACACTTTCCCCAAAATATCAGGTACGTGAAAAGAAATTCACAGAATCAGTACAGGAAAGACCGCAGAAAATCGAAGCTCTTAATCATGGAGGTCACTACATCAAAAGCTGTGGTCAGTTCCGAAGTTCACCTACAAATGACAAGCAAACAATCCAGCAGGTGAAGAAAATATTAACAACCGATCCTACAGAGGAAGAACGAGCAATCGCAGCTGCCAATATAAAGAATACGGAAGTTCAACATCCTGTTATCATCGAATGTGAAAAGGTAGCATCTTCTCATCCACAAGAAAATCACCAAGTACATGGAACCTCCGAAGTCCTCACTCACGAAATCCTCATTCATGAAGTCCGCATCCACGAAGTTCCCATTCAGGAAGTTCCCATTCACAAAGTCCATGGACAGAAAGGAAAGGAAATTGCAGGCCACGAACAAATCGTTGAAACTCCTACAGCAGCTCCAAGCAGTGAATGCAGTCCAGAAATTGCAGGCGACGAAAAAATCGTTGGAACTCCTCCAAATGCTTCGACAGCAGGTCCTAGCGATGGATGGAGCCAAGAAGCTGCAGCAATAACTGCTGCTAACAACAACACCTCCGAGCCCACTAAAAACTTGACACTCGGTAATGGACGGAGCCCAGAAGTTACAGCAATAACTGCAGAAAATGGAAAACCCTCCGACTCCATTAAAAACTTGACACCCGGTGGAAAGCGGCACCAAGACTTGTCGGCAGGGGATGCAGAAAAAGAAAACACCAAACACGTCGCACCTAGCGATGGATGGAGTCAAGAAGTTGCAGCAGGAACTGCAGCAATCGAGAAACCCTCCGAGTTCAATAAACAATTAGCACCTAGTGGAGGGTGGCAACAAGACACAGCGGCAAGAATTGCAGTACATGAGCAACCCTCCGAGTTCTCTAAACATTTAGCACCTAGTGGAGGGTGGCATCAAGAAATGGCATCAAGAAATGCAGCAAGCGAGCAAACCTCCGAGTTCGCTAAATACTTAGCACCCGGTGTAGGGTGGAACCTAGAAATGGCAGCAGCCAGGAATTCAGAAAATAAAAAATCCGAAACCAAATATTCTACGCCTAATAGAAGGTGGATTCAAGAACTAACAGCAAGAAGTTCAGAAAATAATAAACACAATGCTAAGCACCTAGCCCCTCGTAGAGAATGGAATCAAGAAGACGGCTTATTAAAGTCTGCGAGGAAATTTACCGAATACTCGCAATGTGGAACACCGATACGGAATCTTCTAAAACAGCTAACCTCGGCAAGAGTGATATTAATTATCGTATGCACTCATATAATGTTCGTCTCCAAAGGAAGAGGCAGCAGATGGACGTTGTCGGGATGTTCCAAACCAAGTGGCAACGTATTCAACGACACAATAACACAAAAGCTCTTTTACAGAAATATCAAAGGAGCCAGTGTTGCAGCAGCCGAACCACTTCGAGGATTTACAACCCTCTCGGTTAGACCTGCAACATCATCTGAAGGAAATAGCATGGAGAGCCATCCGACATCGCTACTACCTATCCAGAAGAATCATCAACCGCGTCTAAAAGACGTAACATGGGAAACCATCCGCCATCACTCCTATCTATCCAGCGGGATCACCGGCAGCATATTAGGAGCCGCGGCTCTAATAGGAGCCTTCTACTACATTCGAAAAAGGATCAACCGAAGGAAGCATCAATCCAAACAACGCCAATCAGCCGTAGAAGAATATCCTCTAAAAACCCTTAATGTGGAAGAAACAATATAGTTTTCCTTTTCTTTTTCTTCGGCCTAAAATTGGCAATATGTTTAAACTTGATTTAAACACACATAAATTTTATTTTCTAAAAATTTACGAAATCCAGTTGCACGTTTTTAAATGCAATTCCCATTTATTAGCAAGAAAAATTTAATGTTGCAATCACCAGTCTTTGCCTCATAATTACTAAATTTAATGTTTAAATTAGATTAAAAATATATATTTCAGTCCAAATTTACGAAACATTATTCATAATTTAAAAGCCAGTGTTATTACGCAATCAGACAAGTTAAAGACCAGGAAAAATGCAAATCTGCACTCCATGCACAATACCGACCTACAGTAGTAAGTTCAACGGGCGACCTTCGCTCTAGCAGGAAATAAAAACTGCACAATTGCCACTCTGCTGTTTTGTAATTTAAACACTCTGTCCCAGTAAACTGTATATATGAACTTTGATATTGTTACTTCGTTAAGCATTTTAGTTTTGTATAAATACCAGTTTATTTTTATAATAAAAACCAATCGGCATTTAATGTTTGATTCAATCACTACGTCGCCACTCCTATACCAAGCCATAATACTGTCGAGATGTGAGGCTGCATCTCAGGAGTGGTTTTACTGTCGTCCCTTTAAGTGCCATTGACTAAGCTGGCTTAAAGCGTAAATGCAGTCTCATCTACGCGCTTAAAATTAGGGATAGAATCAGCGCAAAGTAACGGAATCCTGAAGCAGCCTCTCAGGCAATTCTGTTCAATAAGAAATTTACTTAAAAATTAGTTACCAAAATAATAATTTTTTACAGTCTTTGAAATACGGGTTGTTGCATTTTTCGCTTCAAAAGTAGATTGGAATGGGGCTTTATACACGTATCCACTGACACCAATTTCCAAAAACGAGATGCAAAGAGCAGAATAGTTCAAAAATATAAACTGAACACTCACAAGTAGAACCAGACTCGGTCGGAAAAAGTGCATCTGGGTGGCAAACGAAAACTAAAATCCAATGCTGTACCTACTTCGTTTACGTTGTCTCAACTCTTTCTCAACAATTACTTATATAGGATCCATAGTAGATACCTACCAGTGTAGTTTTCATAAACGCTTTAAATTATCCCTTTTTTGATATTGTCAAAGTGACAAGCAATTAAATTTATAGATGACACATACTAAGAAAGACAACTCTGGCCTTGTAGGCTATCATTTATTTTTGGAACAGTAATGGCCGCTGACATTTGCGTTGTCTCAACTCTTATACTATATAGGAACTCTACTTTAAACCTGGTACCGACAGAATAGTCAGCAGCAGCGAGTTCTGTAGGTAGTGTGAGCTGGTGGTTAATATACCTACTTAGCATTCGAGACGTCGCCATCGTGAGTTCGATTCCAGCGGCCATCTGCTCTGAAACATTTTTTAAGTGACTGAGTTACTGAGTCAGTAGTGGTGACGTACATAAGGGATGGCAGAAGGGGAGTCTGGGCCCCAAACCTTTTGAAATGGGAAACAATCTGTCCAATGTAATACTTGATTCGTACAGCTTTAATTCGTTTCTCAGATGGTTGAGATGTTTCCCACCTTTACATATTTTGTAGTCTGTGCAACCATTTTGTTGAAAATTTTGTTAAGGTGTAAAATAGTTTTTACGACACCTCGGGGTACGAGAGTGCCACCTAACTTGTCACGTCCGGAAAACGTCACCACTCGCCCTGGTATTCTCGAAAACAGACTAATAGCCACTGCTGAATACGCTCGAGGAGATGGGCGTGGTCCTATGAACGGGACGCCGTAGGGATAAGTGTGACGACGTATACAGGATATTACAGAATAATAGGGCTCCACGGGATTCGGTCTTTGAACCCTCGTCTGACTGAACCCCGAAAGCTAAACGGGGGAGAGTATGGGTGCAACTTTGAGACTTCTTGAAGCCGGCAGCCGGAGCGCTTGAACCTACCTTGACGTTCACCGGATCGTCCAGTTTACATCAATCTTACACTAGCCGCCAATCGGGCGACGACACTACAGATGGCTTACACTGACTATTGCATACATCTGTCGAACGATGTCATTTGAACTATGATCGAATTCGCTTCTTTAACTTTCAACCAATCAAAAACGACTTGCGTCAATAATTATTGTAATATAACAACTTTTTTGCACTACTAGTCTCAGAACGCATCGTTATTGGCCTATTTTTAGGTCGTGAAGTTGATTTTCTCCACCAAGGGAGAGAAAGTAAAATAAACAATTTTCACCGTGGTAACTAATAAATTGCTAAGTTACCAAATATGACTATTTTAATTTTGACGATTTAAAGAGCTGTATTGTCAGGTTGACAGTTAAAATATTTTCGAAATTTGTTGGGAATTTAGGTATTAAGCTGTTTGGTAGTGCAAAAAATAGTATATACACCACGGTAGCGAATCGTCTTATAACCTTCGCGCTTTAGATACTTCGCGCTACGCGCTCACTATCTAATATGCGCTCAGGTTATAATACTGCGATTCGCTACCTTGATGTATAATATACTATTCGGTAATACTCCACCTTACTCATTAAAATGATGATTCGTTAGTTTTCTTAATCTATTCAAGCAATAGTCACGCAAATTATATTGCATGCTTAGTTCCTTGCTTCGATAATGCTGACCAGATTGCACTCGCGCTGAATTGCTTAGAAAATACGCTATCCAGCTTCGCTGTCGGGACATATTTTCATCGCAATCCAGCTGGTCGTGCAATCTAACCAGCATTATCGGCAAGTCACTATGCACTTAATACATTACTCTTAAAAATCAACATGCAACACAAAGAAAAATGCAGCGGGGACGAGTACATAAATAAGATACACAAATAGGATACATAAAGGCGGTGCACCAATAATGGTTAGTACGCAAGGCGTGACAGAAATGGGGAATGTTAACACAATAATTATTAATTTAGCGCACGCTCATGCTTAGCGACAATAAATCTAGCGCAAAGAAAATGTGGCAGAAGGCCCTGTATATAGCAATGGTGCTCGCACTGTTTATTGCACAAAGGAGGTTACACAACAACTGTTGAATTAGCGCACACTCATGCTTAGCGTGGGCGGCTTACGACTAGTACAATATCTTATCACATAGCTTCGCCTGCGGTGTTCGAGGCGACCTCCAGCCGACGGCTTGTATCCCAAAGTCGCGGAATGAAGCGACTGGCTCTAGCAAGCACGAAGCGGGGCCGAAGATGGTCCTTCCCTCAAGGGTCCCAAATAGGGGTCAATGATGCTACCAAATCGGACAGAACTCGCACGTAAAATTCGCCCAGGGGTAGTAGCTCTCGGAATATTCCCACCTTTAAACCAGGGGTTGATGGTTCCACCATCCACCCGACTCCCTTCAAGCTCCAGCACACCCACACAGAACCACTTGCAGTCCCCAACGAGGCTTGTGACCAACTCCCAACTTACGTCACGCCACAGCTTAGAAACAAAAACGGGAAGGGACCGCTGCAGCTATTCACCGTCCAGACGAAAACCGAGCTAAACCATTTATTCCCTCTCTCTTTTTCTCTCGCACTCTTGGACGTTGTTCGTTAAATACACCTCGTGGAATATTCTAGAACGCGTCCGCAGACAAAATCGATATTTAAAACTCGCTCGCAGCAGCCGGGTTCGACACCTGCACGCTTACTTCCAGGAATTCTGGCCGGCCTTGCACAAGCCAACAAAAGCGGCTTATATAGCGTGCGCTAAAAGTCACTAAAAGTTTGCATAGAATTCGATAGGCTTAAATTCGAGCGGAAAAATATGAAAAACCTATATACACACGGGGTCGTAATTTAGAACAATACTCTATAGACGTACATTCGTACAGTTTAAAAATGTCCTGACAATTTATGTTTCGTTTCTTTTATGTATGTATGTATTACCTGTAACCTCATTTAGTTACCTTGCGGTGTAGAGCCTGGTGCTTTATGTTCTGGAATCTGGCGGTACAATGCTTAACTTGCCCTGGATTCGGGATACAGAGTTGGAACGCCCCTTTGGTGCTTGCGCAGCAACCATTGTGTAAAGTGTGTGTCTTGGTGATGTGTTGACCTTGTTACTCTATCTCTTAGGTCTGTGGTTCTGAGCCCAATTCGAATCGCCAAGGCTACGGAAAATTCCGACCCCCGCGTGATTGGAACCGAGAACTTGCTTAATGCAATTCGTTCCGTTTATATTTAAAAAATTAAAATAGTGGATAATCTGGTTGTGTATGCATTCTTTTTTATATTGTAAATAAATTGTTAAGGAAACCTACATTTCAAATAAATATTTTTGCAGATCAAAATTATAACTATTCGTTTTAAACGATTTGATCTTGAAAATTCAAAATCGTTGATTGTGCTGCATTTGCAAAAAGTGGAATCAATCACAAATCCTGTCGCGCTGAAGATGGCTGTAAGGTTCCTATAGCAGCCGCTCCCCAACTGGGGGCATTGAAATTACCTTGAACCACCAAAACAGTTAGCAAGCTTTTTGTTCGAGCATCTCGGGAGAGATATTAAATTTCTTTATTAAATTTAATAATACATTTTAAAAAAATAAAAAGTTTTATTATTTGTAAAAGACGTAGAAACACTATAAAAAATAAATGTTCTGTTAAATCAATCACATAAAACACGTTCTTTCCCATTTAATCGTTTCTTCACTTGCTGTAGGTAGGAGAGTTAGGGGCGTTGGTGGGCTAGTGGTATCTGCCGTTTCAATCGGGGATACAGCGAAATACAAAGCGTGCGGGCGATAATTCGAATTTTGGCAGGGGGTTTTCTGGTTTCGCTTAGTTAAGTTTAGTCTAAATAACGCCTGCGCCTCTGCAGTAATGCGAACGCGGTTCCAGAAGCAACGCTAGAGGTGAAGTCCAATCAAGGTACAAGAGTAAAAAACAATTTAGAATTTCTACCGATTGTCAAGGTTTAGCAAAACTTCATTGTGTTAAAGCGATTCGTTTTTTGTTTGCATCATACTTGTATAGCATTTATCCAGAATTTAAAAATCCACAAAGGAAGTTGTTGTTTGATCTGGCGATGTGAAACACTGACTGGAATATAGATGGAATTAACATAGACATAGTAAATGTTTGCCTTGCAGGATATCCTATGTGTTATAAAATTACGCATATGAATAATTTGTTCTTCTTGTTGTTTACTATGGACAAGGTTTAGGCATGAGCAGTATCATGTTCCTTCAACACCAAGTTCTATCTTTATACGGCCAAAGTCCTACTAAAATCTTGCCTACCAACACTAACAAGAAATTCTTTACATGCTACACATTGTAATTGATATTTTGTTAATTGAACATCCTTACCGAGACCAGGAATTGAACTGGTTACCTTTGGATCGGTAGGCAGCATGCTTAACCACTGAGCAACCGAGCCTGTCAACAAAGAATTTTATATTGTTGTTGTTATTTGTCATGGACAAGGTAGAAGCATGCGCTGTAACACGTACCTTAGACATGCCGACTGCTGGTCAAAATATTTGACTGGAATTTTGCCTTCTTTCAACTTTAGCTTTTCCATAATATGTAGCAGTAACATGTGTCAGAAGCTTTGTCAGCATTTTTATCTTTTTAAAAACATTACTGGGACCGGAGATCGAACTAACGACCCTTACATCAGTAGTCAGATCCATTAACCACTGAGCTATCGAGCCTAATAGCATTTTATGTCACATATTAATACTCCAAATTGAACAAGTTTACTCAAAGTGGCAAAATGACGTTTTGCTACTCGTGGAAATAAATCTTCAGTCATATAGATATTCTTTAAGCTGGTGGTTGTTGAAAGGTTGAATATTGATCGGGGTTTCTCACTGCTTAATAAAAATGAATATAGCTGAAGAGCAAATTCCAGAATAGCCCTAATTATTGCACAGTTTAAGCGGAAATGACAATGCAGCACTTTTAGTTCTCACAAGCTTATATAACTTCCAGAACTAATTTTCTGCTAGAGTCCGTTGCACTAGTTCCTTAAAGGTTTTTTGTTTCTTTTTTATTTTCATATTAGATTATTAATTGTACAGGGTGTAATATCTAGACATGACTGGAATAAGTACCCTTATAGTACTGCTCATAATAATGCTTAAACGCATTTCCGTTTTGTGTCTGGATTTTTAAAAAATCTTCGAAAGCTATACCAACCTGGCAACATATCTGAAACTAACATTTAAATGTTCTATCAAATAATTCTAAAACAATTTCATATATCTGTCAACCAAATTTAACATACAGCTATACATTAATTTTACAGCAATGTTAACATAGGAGCGAGGAATAATAACACGATTTAAGTTCACTGTATAGTTGGTATACAATAAAATTAAATTATATGGAATTTGCTTTAATCGTTCACTTCACTCTCTGTTAATTTTTATAGTTAGGACTATATATAATGTTTCACTTCTGATCTTCACAACACTCTATCGTCCTTTTTTTATATTCAGATCAATTGAAAATTTTGTATAATTATACTACTGTTGGAGGCAATATTTTCTTAATGGTTTTACTGTAAACCAGTATATCTACTGTGATAAAAAATTAATGCGAACAGTTGAAATATCATAATTATTATTAGTAGTCGTATAATTATTATAAAAAATATTAATAAAGTTTTTCAATAAAACTAGACCTGCACTGATTTTAAAATATTTAGCATTTATTTCTGATTTTTGCTGAAAAAGATATTTAAAAATTGTAAAGGTAACTGGTTTGAAGGGCAGTAGATTTCAACAAAAATTAAAATCGATTAGAAAATAAATAAAAAAGATACATGTGTGTAAAGGTGAGACACTGTAGGTATGTGTACCTCTATATTTGATTAATAATTAAAATAGTTATATTTTAAAAATTGGTAAGCAGCAAATATTATTGAATATATGATTTCTAAAAACATCTATGTATCATCCAATCTTCTGTCGTAGTATTTACATATAAATATAAACAACAATTTATTTTGATTATTTGAATCAGTAGCAGAGTGTCCTATACAAAAGAAGCATTCAAACGAGTATCCTCCAAATATGTTAATCCCTTCTATATTAATCTTCAAGTGCAAAACCAAGAATCTTACATTAATTTTACCCAGCCGTCAATATTTCATAAGGACCAATCGCCTATAATAGATAGCTTTTCAGCGGCTACGGAATATGGAAATATTTCATATGCAATATCACGGCCTTGCCTTCGACCTTGCGCAACGCGTTTAAAAATTCATTAAAATCTATTTCCTCTGGGAACAGAATTTCCGAGTTATCTCATCGGCGCCTGATTTTTTCCACGATTTACAATTTGTTTAAAGCTCTATTTTTAACCGTGCTTGTTTATATGCATGAAAAAGCGACGCAATCAATAGATTAATGCCGTCTATATTTAATGCCGAAGCCTTGACTTTCATCTGGAATGAATGCAGAGAAGGTTAAGGGCCAGGTTTCACAACCCTCAAAGAGGTGGCTGAAAGATTGCGGATATTGTTCGTGCAACCTCAACTAAAAAATGGCAACAATTACTGCGGCATTAAAGTGAAATATCGAGAGGAAAAGAGCGGCTAGCAGCTAATGGCGTCCATAGATCACTGGAAGGCTCTTTTTGAAGCGCAATAATCGTTAGCTTTTGAATCACGCTAGTCCAATGTATGCAAATGAATGGATAATCGCGAACTTTATCACCGCCGCAGTTGCCGTCCGGGCCCGGAGTCCATGCTTTTCATATTCCGTGCTCATGAGCAGAAAAGAGGAAGGATAAAAGCACTGGAGAGCTTTACAATTTGTTTACTATCGCTCTGAGCGCTGCTAAGTTTACACAACAGTGGGAGACACGTGTTACTAGTGCAACGGGGACTCATGAACCATCTTTAAAAGTGCCTGATTGTTCTGAATTTTTAATTTTCGAACACTTCAAGTTGCATCAAGTTTTAGAAGCGCAATTTTAAAGTTGTATTTAATTTTTGGAATAAAAAGTAAGTAAATAAAATAAATATATCTTATAAATTATTTAAGAATTTACGAGTATCAAAGTGTTTGCTAAAAATATGTGTCTATATGAAACACAAGTAATAAATTATGCAGTCTAGAAAATAATCTGACGTCTACAAAAATACCGTAACGTGAATATTAGTGTCAATACGATATTTCCAGAACTAGCAAATGACATTCGCGTACCATTATACCACGGCGTATAATTGCATTGTTGTGACATAATTTAATTCTAAAAATCTAAATCGAGTTTTTGAAGCTCAGTTATAAAATAATATTAAAATTATAGGGAGAAGAGAAAATAAATAAGATAAGATAAGATATAAATTTTGTTGCACGTTCTGCAATACTTTTTTGTCAAAACAGAATTTGTTTTATAGTATTTCATTTAATAAATATAAATAAATGACACAATCTTTGGCAACAATACTTTATCGCTTATCTCTATACTAAAACGGAGTTTTCAGTTTTCTAACATGATTCAAGAGAATATTAAATTTTATATCCGGAGAACCTAATCTGAACAATTTAATAACTCTATTTTTTCTGATATGTGAATGTCCCTAAGTTTCAATTGAATAATCTAAAACTAACATTTTGGAACTTACATCGTTTGGAAAAGCAACGCTAAAATTAGTCTTATATATAATTAAGGTTACAAGGACAATGCAATTACAATATATTAGGAAAAGTACAATTTAGGAATTTACAAATAGCCTGCTTCCTTTTGTCAAGAAAACTATAACTTGGCTGAAATTCTATGCGAATACACTTAATATTTTATTAAATGTTGAAATGGAGAAAAATCAGCTAAGTTTGTTTTTTAGATATTAGTTACTAAAAACGATTTGAAAAATAAAAATTTCCAAAAAGAAATTCGTATTGTCAATTTAACATATTAAAAATGTTATTAAAAAGCAAAGTTACGTTTCGCTGGCAATCCAGCTTCATCAGACAATTACATATTATAAAATCAAAAGCCTTTTACATGATAGGTCTGATAGAATTGCAAATTCATATTTGAGTACGATTCTTTCAACTACTTTTAATCATTTTATTTAGTTTTAGTTTTCAAAACTTCTGACTTTTATATCATTAATAAGCAAAATTAGTATGAGTTATAATTTTTAATTTTTAATCCAGAATTATATTTTTGTTTTTTACGATAATAAAGGTATATTTTCCCCTCCATAAAATTCGAGAAGTCGAGTAGTTAATTGTTTAAACAATATTACAAATTTTGCAAATCCTAATCTGGTAAAATGTGTCAATTATGTTTAAATCCTAGTCAAATATGAATTTGCAATTCTATCAGACCTATCATGTAAAAGGCTTTTGATTTTATAATATGTAATTGTCTGATGAAGCTGGATTGCCAGCGAAACGTAACTTTGCTTTTTAATAACATTTTTAATATATTAAATTGACAATACGAATTTCTTTTTGGAAAATTTTATTTTTAAAATCGATTTTTAGTAACTAATATCTAAAAAACAAACTTAACTGATTTTTTTCCATTACAACATTTAATTACTAAAACAGCTGTATACAAATTTTTATTTTAATTAATATTTTATGTGCAATCTAGAAAATGGCTACAGCACTACTAATTTTAACAGTTTAGATTTTGAGGCCTATAAATAGTTAATCCATACAAATAGTAAAAATAAAAAAACCGGCATTGTTAAATATATTAATTTTCAAGTAGTTACAATGCGATTTAATTATAAATTCCGATTTTGTTAAGTTTTAAAATAGTTAGGAATATGCTTTACAAAGTAATTAATTAAAATAATGTTTCAGAATGTAATTAAACTTAGAGTTGCAGCATAATTATAAAGCAGATTCTGCACGTCTGCTAGGTAAGAATTTACTGTCAAATTCAAAAAACAATACAGCATAAAAAAAGCTCCCTAATAATAACACCCATTAAAATATTATAATATGTAAATTACGCATTTTAGATTTTGAAGCCTAAAGATTATCATTACAACAGATGTATGAAAAAAGCTGTTGAGTTTAAAGTGTTCAATTGTTCTAGTAGTAACTGTTAATGTTATCCATAATTATCAACATTCCGGCGTTCAAGGTTCCACAAAGTTCTCGAAGCTTATCTCTAAAATTGCACTGAAGTTCTTGGCAAAAGTTGGTTAATTATTTTTAAATGTAATTATAGATTTATCGCGAGGAAAACTCATTGGACATTAATTTACAGAATTTTCTTGTAGATGTATTTAAAAAGAATTAGAACAACTAGTTATTGTTATGATTATTACTTAAGAGTAAGTACAGTTTTTAAATGTAAACAATATATACAATTAACAATAATTGATTTTTTTTAAAATCACAGTAAAAAACGCCTAAATCGGCAGTAGAGTTCCATTTTTTGTTCTTCTTCTTATTTTTGTTAAATATAGTTTTATAATTTAATTATTTTCTAATTTTATTCATATGGTTTTGTTAATGCTTCAGTTGATATTTAAAGACACTGCAATTAAATATGCTTAATATATATATATATATTTTTTTTTTGAGCAGTAAGATATGTCATAAAATATACTGTCAAAACTGTAAACATTTGTTAAATCGATATTTATAGATTAATAACAGTAAATTGAAGGTCGTAGAAAAATATTGCATCCAAACTCGTGCTAAAAGTGTTATTGCACTTCACGTGTTATGAAACACTTTTGGCAACTATAATTCACTTAAAAATCAAATTTTAAGTTTGCTATTTAAGTATAAACGTAGTGGCAAACAACCAAATAAAATCAAAATTACTGTAAAAAAATGGCGGATTCAATATGGAAGTCAAATGTGAAAAATTATCAGGTATACAGGGGTTTTACCCGCTGATTACAAATTCGAAGTCAAAATGCTGTAAAAAAAATGGCGAGTCGTCTATTTGTTGATGATTTTTCATCACAAGGCTTGTATTATGGCTTTGTTCTACTTTGGGGTTGGCTATGTATTTAGTTTTGCTTACGTTTTTCCTAGATATTATTTGAAATATCACTACCAATTTTTTATTTTTTTTTATGTTCTTACTGGATGAAAACCTTTTTTAGTGAACTAAAAAAAAACTATAAACTTGCCACAGTTGAGATGAACGAGCAGAAACTGACATATATTGTATTATATCTAATAGCAAAAATTTTGTTATGAACATAATTAATACAGCCATTCTAGATGCCGATCATCGTAGGGTACAGGCAAAGGTGTATATGGACATAGTATAAGAACAAAGAAAAGCAGCAACAAGTAATCCCCACTAAATTAACGTAGAATAGCTGAAAATGAAAATTACAGAATACCAGAACAAACTTCAACAGAATACGGCATCGAAAAAAGAAAAAGATTACAATGTAGACATAGGTGGCATATTATAAACATCTCAAGTGACAGCAACAAAACAAGCATAACGCAAGAAAGAAAAATTAATAAAAATTTTTAGAAATTTTTTACTTTTATGCTAAAGATTAAATTCTGATTACCTTTAATTCTCGCGGGTAACTTTGGTCCAAGGTTGTCAATAGCTGAAGTAAGAGAGTGTCGAGTTAAGTTTATACAGGTATCATAGGGGTGAAGGGCGTCGATATGCAGTGCAGATAGGAAATGTCCCTTCTTCCCTGTGATTCGAATAGCTATAAACAGACCAACATTAAACAATTTAGTTTCGGCTCGTCGGTACCGGGTTTCTCCAGATTTTGAGCTTGATTAGGGAAAATGGGAAATATTCTGTGGCGGTTAACAGCCACCCTAAGCCTGGCAAACATAAAAGCTCGCGGCGCTAGTTAAATAAATTTAGAAAACTTCAGAGCCCGAGGATAGCCTTGGCCGTGCGTTTCATTAATAATTCGCCGGCAAAATTTGAGAGGCCGCTGTGCGAATTTGGACTGAATTTAGGCCGTTCGTGATGCTCGGGCTGGTGTCTTGGCGGCGAGCTGTCTGGAGAAATTATTTATTAGCAGGACGATTTCACAGATTACTGGACACAACAGACCCTCTGAGCGTCAAGATGTTGTTCCATTGCGCTGTAAAATTGACAGGACAGGGTAGTTTTGGGGTTAATTTGAATGTCAAGATGTTGTTCCGTTGTGTTCGAAGATTAGCAAAGCAGGGTGGTTTTATCTATACAGGATCGCTTCAAGGCAGTTTGACTAACCCAAGCGAGGTAGGTTTCAGGTAAGGTTTAAGAACGACTCAGGCAGTTCGACTTCTTAAAAGAAATCAGGGAATTTAACTTACGTGGACTGAAAAAGGCAGGTAGTTCGGGATAGGACTCTGGTTTTAATGAACAGGTATCTAAACTGGCGACGGCTGGTGAAGCCCCTTGAGCCAGAGGACCCAAAAATTGCCGGCTGGGGCTCAGGTTCTGGTCTGGATTACGACAGGAACGGGTTAGATCTGTCCTCAGACTGAGCGGGCATCGCTCTTTAAATATGATTCGGGATCTCTTTCCACCTCGTTTTCCTAGGAAAATCTAAGAAGGGTTGAACGTTATACTTCGTTGCGGATGGAAAATAGGGATGCGCAGATGGAGCGGAGCTGCGAAACTTGCGCAACTCGTCGGTTTTACACCTGAACTATTATCGGGTTATCAGCAGCATCTTTCTTCAATTTTTTTATCCTCCGCGTGGCTCCAAATGTTCGCGCGTTACGCATTCTTGTGACAGTGATAGCGCCTACAAATTGATAACGGCAATTAAAACGTTCTAAAACAATTTGGAGGCACGCGAAACGTCCCGAAAAATATGTTATATGTGAGTGTATTAAGTCACCAACCTGATCTTTAAAGTGGCAACAAATAATATTTTGCAGCTCTCCTATGCCGTACGTTTATTTTGAACATGGTTCTGTTGGTATCTTTATAGATAAACGCGTGTTGTATCTGCCTGGCTGCGTGCGTCTTTTGTCGCCACCGCGTGCTTCATAATACAACTATAAGAAAGTATGTGCGACAGCTATCTTTAGGCGAATGAGTAAAGCATCAGACTAGCACTCACATTGCTCATAGCTCCGTTGCAGATTCAAATTTTGCCGATTGCATTTTTTTGCGAACTAGCTTTTACCCGCGACTTCGTTCGCGCGAGGTTTGTTATTTGTGTATTAAATAATGTTCCGCCCCGCCCCGCCCCGTCTCGACCCTTCCCGTCCCGTCCCGCCCCTTTCCCTCCCGTCCAGTCCCGTCCCTTCCCGTCCCGTCCCGCCCCTCCTCTTCCATCCCATCCCCTCCCCTTCCATCCCATCTTTTTCCTTCCCTTTCCGTCCCGCCCCGCCCCGCCCCGTCCCGCTTTGCCCCGTCCCGTCCCGTCCCGTTCCGTCCCTTCCCTTCCCGTCCAGTCCCGTCCCGCTCAGTCCCGTCCCGTCCAGTCCGTCCCGTTCCGTTTCTTCCCTTATGTCATGTTCACCGTCTTGGACTTAAAAATAAATGCCATTTTCGCAATCAACGTCCCAATAAACTTCAATAACGACACCCATATCGATTTTTAGGCTTACTTACCCCATTTCACCCCCTAAGGGGTTGATTTTCGGAAAATCACGAAATACGTGTTTGCTTATTTGTTTTTAGGAGTACTCCTACGAAGTTTCAAGTCGAAATGTCTATTTAATATTATTTTTCCATACAAAATTGGAACCCCCATTTTACCCCTTTAGGGGTTGAATTTCGAAATATCCTTCCTTATTCCTTGTATACATCATAAAGGGAACCTCTGTGCAAAATTTCAGCTTTCTAGGTCCAAGGGTTTGGGCTGAGCGTTGATGAGTCAGTCAGTCAGGACTTTTAGAAATATATATAAGATTAATGTAATTCAGGTTGTTCAGTGTTTTCCTTAACTCTTTAGTACTTTTAGAAACAGTAAGATATTGATACTTATTTTGTACATAATTTTTAACACTTTTCAACTGACATTTAATCTGACAGAAGTTATTACCTTGCTTTCTTTATTAAATACGTTAAAAATATTTTCTTCTGTAGCCTTACTAATTTACTTACAATTCAATTTAAAAAACCAAAAATTATTTTAATTAGAGCTAGTTCACATATAAGATGAGCTAAAATGCTAATATCCACACTTTTTTGTGTATATTTTATTCTTAATTATTAAAATAACATTTTTTGATGGCGGCTACATCGCACAGTGCAAGTGCTTCAACACCAGAGATTCTCATTCAGTATCTCATAAAGTACATTCGTACCAATTTTTAGCTTTATAAGTACTTTGTTTTTAGGTCAGTTATGCTATATACCTTGTACTAACTGACAAATTTAAAAAAATGCAACGTAAATGAAAGCTTCGTTAATGCTAATAGCCATTAATCGCTTTAAAGTGAATTATTAAATTTATTACGTGCAGTTTAGCAAAGCAAATCATATCATTTAAATATTTTGAAAATTTTACTTTGTATAAACGACGTTATTTAAAAATTTGGAAGCTATGTAAAAACATTTTTATAATATATAAACTAACCAATTTACATGTTGAAGCTTGAAGATGATCATTAGAACAAAAATATGTAAACAAACCTGTTGAGTTTACAATGTCCAATTGTTGGAGCATTACGTTATCCATATTTATCAACATTCGGGCGTTCAAGGTTGCACCAAGTTCGCGAAGCTTATCTTTAAAATTTCACTGAAGCTCTTGACTAAAGTTAGTTAATTATTCGTAAATCTAATTTTAGGCTTATCGAAAAAAAAACTCCCAGGACATTAATTGAAAGAATGTTATTGTAGCATGTATTTTAATTTTAAAACTTAATAAATTCAAGCAGTTACTTCCTGTTGTGCTTATTGCCTAAGAGCAATTACAGTTTTTAACTGGAAACAGTAATTAACAATCATTAATTTTATAGCAAATTTAAAAATTAGGTGTGATGGACGCACACAACTTCCTTCTACAGTGAACTTATAATTAGCCAAAAATGTTATTTTTAATTATTAAGCATTTGACAAATTTTTTCAAAAATTACTAATTCTACAGAACCGTATAAAATAGAGTGTTAGTTCAAGAGACAAATTTTCTCTAAAATTTTAAGCTGAATTAATAATATACGGAGTGTTCTATTTAAAATAGGAGTTAATAAAAAATAGGACAAAAAACAAAATAAACCTATTTTAGATAAACAAAAACATGTTTTTGGATTCAGGGATATCTAAATGGTGAAGATCTGTTGGAAACTTAATTTTCAATTTTTGGGGTGAATCCAATACTACCTTTATTGAAAAAGGAAGTAAAAATATTACACGAAATACATTTAATAATTTGTTATGTGCAATCTAGGAAAATTAAAGTGATGGCGGTGATCGCTTGCTATAAATGGTAGCTGTATTACTAATAATTCAATTAATAACAATTTGTTAACGCTTTTTCGTGCAAATTAAAATAGTGATAATAAAATACGTTTCAACTAAATGTCAGTTGGATCAACAATAATTGTTGAGGAACTGTTGCTATATGAGAGTTGCTTACCCAATTTGACGATAACTTAAAATCTATCAGCTAGACGGGATAAAATATTAATTATCTATATCAAATCGGCTCTTAAATAAATAAATAATAGTTTGCATTTTAAATCCCACATTGTTTAAATGTTTGAATTTTGGAAAAGCTTTCCTATCAAGTTTAGAAAATTATTTAATGTACAATCATTGCAATGCGATCTAAGTAGAAATATTTAAGCATTCGACATGACATCAGAACAGGCAAATACTTCTAAAAGGTATTTAACTACTAACTATTAAATACTTGTTGGTGATCTAAGGTATTTAAATGCTAAAAGCATTTCTGGAGGAAAAAATTGTTAAATAATAAATACCTATAATATTTAATAGCTATTTATATAGCAAGCACATAATGCGGACTTTATTTAACGAGTCTCTTTTATAACCAAGCGAGTTTTGCACTAAAGGAGGCGAGTCTTTAAATTCACATTATGTACGAGTTGTATATAAAGCTTTATGTTTGACTACCAATATAAAAAAATTAGTTTATAAGTTATACGTCTATTATGTGACAGAAAGAACTTATAATGTAGTGCCTTGATGGATATTAACAAGCATCTATTTTGACTGACGTAAAAGTATTAAATAACCCTAAATGGTAAAAAGATCAATCAAGGATTTAAATAGTAATAGAATATTTCTATACTTTTTAGCAAATAAACAATTTTACATATGTAAATTCAAAGTTCATAATTTGCTTTAAATCGAATATTAATTGTAGTAAGCCAAATAATAAAGATGGCATAATTTCAACCATTTTACATGAATTACTAAAAACGTCAAAAAGAAAACAATATATCGTTGTCGTTTGTAGTGAATGCATAGTTTAGATTTTGTTTTATAAATATTCCGGTAAAACAACTCTTAAATATATCATTGTTTGCTAAACCTACAATATAACATAAAACTTTTAAGGCGATTAGCATTTATTCGCTTTTAAAGGGAATTTTCAGGTGTTCACATTTTTTTTTATGTAACTTAGATAGTTTAAATTTGAAACATAAGGTTAATTAATATTGCAAAGAAAAGTTTATCTCTTACATTCTTTAATCTTGTACTCTGATTTTTCCACTTTTCAGCTGTCAATCTAAAAACTGAAATTTTTTATGTATACAAAATCAGTACCATCTGCATCACCAATACTTTCTCCATGTTTAAACTGTAACATAATTTAACAGCTATTACTTTGACGAGCCAGAAAGATCTAGTTTTTAGCTCATACAGGCACATAACATGTAAATTCAATAATTTACATCTTGCAGCTTCAAATTCATCAATATTGTAAAGCACAAAAAGGGAGGTTCAGTAAATTACAAAATTACAAAGTGCTCAATGTTGTATCAAGTCTCAGGAGCTTTTTGTCGCATTAAATTTCTTAGGTAAAAATTAAATAAATACAATAATTATTCGAGATAAAGATATAAAAGAATTAAAAAATTATCTCTAGAAAATAACCCAGTAATTTACTTGTACTGAATTTTTTAATGTAAACACTAATAGCTGCTATTACAGCTCTTTTGAAGCAATTACTTCTAATTATTTAAATTACACCGTTTATATCAACAGAGCAAATGTGAAAATACTTGCTATTTATGATCTGACTTGGTTTTATTATTTCATTACTCCTAGAAACTGGGTATGCAAATTGTACGGATGAAATATATGTAATAGCAAAGCTGAGTCTGATTTTAAGTACATTTTTTTTTAAATTTAATATAATGAGTTAGGAAGTCAATGGCGAATTTTAAAATAAAAAAATAGACATAAATAACAGAATTACAAATTGCAAATTAAAGATTTTTGTTCTAGTTTATGTGTCAAATTTCGTGATTAGGGATAGCAATATAGATTCTAATTATTAATAAAATGCCAACCAATTTCTTTATTAGATTTGTAAAGGGCGAGAATCCAAAATTCTTGTAAAATACTACAAGAAAGTTCCAAATAAAGTGATAATTTCTGCTGAGGACAATATCGATAATTTTTTAATCAAACTTGCACCAATTAAAATAAAGATGTATGCAGACCTAAATATTGCACATTTTATTGAGTTGCATCCTTCCGTTTTAAATGTGCGTGCAGGTGAACATTAACGATTACTTTCATAATCTGTTAAATCAAAAACGAAAGTTCACAAGCATTGTATTTTCAGCTAATATAATCAAATCTAAATGTAAATTTTTAAGCAAAAACATCTAATCTAGAGAGTCCTCCGTTGAAATTAAAACGCACAAACACATTCACCTGATTAAATTTAAATTTATTACTATAATAAAATTATTCAAAATTTAGGAACTCGCTAAGCCAGAGTTTAATAAGTATCTATAAAAATAAAGTAGAAACCAGCGTACATTTTTTTTGCACAAAGGTACTTGAAAGTCATAAACTGCAATAAGAAACAACAAAATTAAACTTCATTTCCATTACTTTAAACTCCCTAAAGCATCATTATTTTTAGTTGTTAATTATAATTTCATACTAAATTCTATAGCTTATTGTGTAAGTTCTAAACGCATATAAGACAAGTGCAAAGAACATATAACAACAAACAAAATACACAGATATAACAAGTGATTAAAGACCACGTAACCAGCAATAGTCTACTATCGCGTGTTGGCATAGATTTTTCTCACGTTGTGCTCATTGTGCAAATTTTATATTTCATTATTTTATTTACATCAACAGTCCTATTCTTCAAAGCTAAGTTACTTACTTTTGAATAGTTTCGGGTAAATCTCTATGTTATATGTTAATATGTGGCACATTACTGCTACTGCTAGATTTTTAAAATGTTGTTGCAACAGTGTTAAAAAAAGTTGCCTATATTAAGTAGTAACGTAGCTTCACTGTTTTTCGATGTCCCTGTATAAGAAAAACTAGTGTTAAATAAAGACAAATTATTAGTGTACTACAATATATTCGAAACATAAATTTCAATTTTAAAACACAGACAAAAATTGTATATTACGCAACAAGTGTAGAAAATTAAAGTTTTACTAAACGAATATAACTTGATTGAGTACGAGCGAGCGAAGCGAGCCAGTAACTCAAAAAGCTATATAAGTTTAGTAAAACGACTTTTAGTACGAAGTGTGTATACTATTTTTTCGCATTTTGTATTAGTATTTATAAACAAACATTTATAAAGGGTGTATGTAAAAAGACTTAAATGTTTATCCGATTTTCATTCGTTTTCAAGTTACAGCATTACAAAAAACAACTTTTTATGGAGAACTTAACTGAGTTTCTGTAAAAAAATCGACATTTTTGTTAATTTAAGACGTAATCATTTGCAAACAATCGAGAAATGCACCATTTATTACAAATAATGCGTATGGGGATTTTATTATGACGCTGTAACTTGAAAACAAATGAAAATCGGGTAACTACATTTGAGTTTTTTACATCATTTTAACGTGTATAATACACTCCTGAAGTTTGGTCCGTTCCTCCTGACTCACCCTGTATAAAAGCATTATACCACATGTCCATTAAAAAAGGCGGCTGTGGAAATGCAAAAGTATGAATAATATGTTGGTGGCACTGTAAGTCTATATCAAATTCGAGGTTATCAGGTTAGGTTTTCCGTCAGTTTTGACACAGACTGACGCAAAACCTAACCAGCTAACCTCGAATTTCACAGTGACATTACCATGTACTAAAGTGACATTTCTATGCACCAAAGTGCCACTTTATTAAATGATTTTGAATTTAGTAAAATAGCACATTATTATACAAAATCCGAAAATAGTAATTTACGATACCAGTGCGTAAAGATACTTTACGCATGCGTATCGTACAATATTTTATCTACGATAGAATCTAGAAAACACGATAAATGTAAAAAAAAATAATTCAAATGTAAATTAGGAGTACCAGCAACCTGTCGAAATTTTCCGTGTTTTAAAAATTTTAAAACACGTTGCTACTGACCACGTGCCTAATAAAATATTTTAAACACGTTACTACTGACGACGTAAACTAATAAAAACATGTTATTAAACAGTCGTTTTTCAAACTTAAAACTGCCAACTAAATGGCAATTTTATACACTGTCGTGGATAAACGTTTTTTATTAAATGATCTAGTTTAGTTTTTATTATTGCATTCAAATGTCTGTGCTTATAATATTGTTTTCATGTACACAGATATTCTTGACGCTATTAAACCTCTAGAAAAAGTTATAACCAATACAAAGTTGGGCAGTTAGCTAGCCTTGCCGTTTCTACTTCGTGTTCTTCAATCGAATTTTGAATCGAATTATTATATAAATTTCTAAATTAGCTCAAATAAAACACTTTAACATCTGTATTTATCTGGTAATTCTGCTGAAGTCACTATTTTAACAAACAATTTTTACGGCTACTATTACACCACCTAACTGATTTTGATCAAATTTTATGTTCATAGAGATCTTATCTTAAAAATTACTTAGTTTGGCAAATTTTGAATATTATTACGAAAAATGATATTTTTCTACAAAAATAGTTATATATGGTATCAGTGTGTTATATTACAAATAAGTAACGCTTGAAAAGTTGAGCTCTCGAGGCTCTTAGGACAAGAAAGGTCTTTCCTCGACGTGGAGTGAGTTATAGTACATAATATAAAGCCACCTGTAGGTTATGACCCATATAATTCAACTGAAATCGGCATAGTTATAGTCTTGTAATAAGGATATGTTGGATGAAATTGATAATTCTACATAATTATACACACTTTTCTTGTTTTTGAAACGTGAAGATAAAATTTGTTCAAAGAAATTGATGTTGATATTCTCAGTTTTGACGTCGATTAATGGACGTTCAATTATTTCGAAAATGTATTTAACGTTTTTATCACTCAATTAAGTCGACTTTTTGTGAGTGTAATTACTCTGAAAATTAAAACTTTTATCCTTACTCAAAAATCGCTAAGATTAATTACAAAATCGACGTAAATAAAAAAAATACGCAACAATATACTAGTAAAGTCAAAAAAACAAAGCTTCATTCCACACGTAGTAATATGGTCTGAGACATTGCGAGTCAGGGTCGCCGAAGTATCTCTTTTCGAAAGCCAGTCACATACTGGGTAATGTAGTTAGCATCGCGCCTTCGACGACTGTCTGACGTTCCCGAATTCCATAACCGTGGTTTCGGTGCTCAACTTTTAAAGCGACTGGGTGGGCCGCCCGCCAGTTGCCAAATGTGGGAATTGAACCTCGCACCGTACCATTGCAGTTGAGCTCTCTAACCGCTCGACCATATAAATATTATAAGAAGCAAACTATTTAACAATTGAGTATTGTTTAAGAAACACTGAGAATAGAGACTAGATTTGATACAGAAATATAAGTGGAAATATTTCGCAAACTGTAAAAGTTATAAACGGTGTCAATTTTTTAATTAAAAAAAAATAACAGATTTAAACGATAGCCAGGCAACTTTTTATTTTAAGTTTAGTATTGTTGGAAGTAGGATTAAAACTTTACTTTAGTAAAATTCAGTATTAGGTTAAGGTTAGACTATACACGCTGAATTCAAGGAAATTACAGGTTTTTTGTTTGTAATTTCAATTGCGCTCTTTACTTACATTATTTATTATTTGCATTAAAGTTTAAGTACATTTAATTTCATGCTTACCTTGATTTTATTAACTTGAATGTTTTTAAAAATGTATTCAGCGCCCTCAGACTAGTTATGTTTTATTCATAAAGTAATTTGATCCTATTGATTGTATATGTATATTCCTTAATATGGCACGATTAGCACTAACAGCATCTGGACTCAATATTACTTCATATTTTGTTCTTATTCTACGAACTATGCTGATGTTTCTACGTTGTTGTAATTAAATTACAGTTATAAAGCAAACATATTCAAATCGATATTGAATTGCCATTGACCATGTAAATAAATCTTTTGAGTACAGAATGTGGGACTTACTATAAAAATACTAACTTAATTAACATTTTACGGGCGGAATTTATACATCGAGCGGTACAATAAACATGTGCAATTAGCGGCATGCAATTTATCAACAAACGGATGAATAAAAATGTTAAGTACCAATACCAAAAATTAGCCTTGGCATCGGCACGGTTGACCGGTTGACCCTTTCGTTGCTAATTTTGCATTAGAAACTTAATCGGCAAGCCATACGCTAGAAACGTTACCGGTTAACTACCACGTCGATAATTAATTATTGTCGTTATTACCACACAGAGTGTATTAATATCTGTTGCGCAAGAACAAGGAACTGCCAGAATAATTTGAATATCGGCGTTACATTTCCACCCACAGCACGCAGTTAGATTTACTATCTGCATCCGTTTCCGTTTTGGGCACTAATTGTTATAGCGCTTTTGCTTATAGCGCTGGAGTTGGAAAAGCTTAAGCTGATTACCAATTTGGCGAAAGCTTGATCGCTAACAGCACTAATTAATTTGTAGTAATAATTATTGCAAAATCAATGCGGGTTATTTTGCATTAAGTAGGTGTTTGTTTTATAAGAATAAGTAATCAGACGTCATAAGTAAATAAGTATCAAGTGGTCGTTAAAAAATAGTCAAATATCTCAAACTCTAATATCTTTTGTTTGAAGCTTTTTTCAATCGTCCACACTTAATGCTAAACTGTCAATGTTCCTCACTTTGTATTAATCTTATTTACAGGGTGTGTCTTTCAAGCATCCTCAACTTTATTGGTATTCTATGGCCCTAGGTATGAAAAACTGAATATATGTCTTCCAACACGTTCTTTTCTAGATGCAGCCACCTTAAGATATTGAATGAATTACATTTCTACGAGGGGACCGAGAAAAGTTCTGCCGATCTCATTAGGCCATGGAAAAAAAACAAAATTTCTTGTTTGTCATAATTGTCAAAGTTTTGGTAGTCGTGCCTGCAAATTTCATAAAGTTTCGTTTATTAACTTCTGATTTATAAAACAGAATATAACAGGGTAATCGAAAATGGAAAAAATTGAGTACCGCGCTGTAATAAAATTTCTCACAAAAGAGGGAATTCACTTCACGGAAATTTCGGAACTTTTAAGAAATGTATATGGGGAGTCTGCATGTTCGGAATCTACAATTAGACGTTTGGCAATAGAATTTAAACATGGAAGAATAAGCTTAGAAGACGATGAAAAAAGTGGGCGGCCTGCAACTGCACAAAATGAAGAAATGGTGGAAAAAGTGGAAAAATTAGTTACGGAGGACAGAAGAATTACGGTGGATGAGATAGTAAGAAGTACAAAGATTAGCGATTGGTCGGTAAGATCTAATTTACACGATCAGTTACACCTGAATAAGGTATCTGCCAGGTGGGTGCCACGCATGCTGACACCTTTTCAAAAGCAGGATCTAGTCGACATTTGTCGTCAACTCTTAAATTATTCTGAAGCTGACCCTGATAATTTTTTTGACAAAATCGTTACAATGGACAAAAGCTGGGTTCATCACTTTGATCCTGAGACAAAACAATCCAGAATGCAGTGGCGGCACAATAATTCGCCGCCCCCAAAAAAGTTTCGAGTCAAGCCATCGGCCGGGAAGATGATGCTTTCAGTTTTTTGGGATTCAAGAGGTGTTATACTCATAGATTTAAAAAAAAGGACATACGATTACTGGAGACTATTATGCATCTCTCTTAAGTAAATTGAGGGAAAATATTAAACTGAAACGCATGGGAATGCTTAGCCACGGTGTTCTGCTGCAGCATGACAACGCCTCATCCCATACTTGCGTTGCAGCAACTTCAAAAGCGGCCGAATTGGGTTTCCAAATTTTGCCACATCCACCATATTCACCTGATTTGGCACCCTCTGATTACCATTTATTTAGGAACTTAAAGAGTCATTTACGTGGAACGCATTTTAAAGATGATGAAAGTGTGGAAAGTGCAGTTTCTCAGTGGCTGGAGGAGCAAAGTGCAGACTTCTATAAAGACGGGATTTTAAAGTTGAAGTATCGGTGGCAGAAATGTGTGGATTTGCAAGGAGACTATATAGAAAAGGTTAAAATTGTACAAAACGTTTCAAAATAAAAAAACAAGTTAATCTTTGAGAAAGGCAACATTTTTCTCCGTCCCTTCGTATAATACTTCAATGCTGCTTTCTATCGTGGACTACAGTTTACACTAATTTCGAAATTGCAGGTGTTCATATCGTGTAAGAAAATCAGCTTCTTTAAACAAAAACATTTCTTCAAAATCGTTGTTAATAAAAAACCTTGCGTTTCATCCAAAAAGGTATCTTATTCGGTGTTTTTTTTCTTCCACCTACAGTAAATGAAGAAGCGTTCAGAAACTTTTGGATGATGTTCCGCTGCATAGTAGCCATAGGTTCTAGTTCATGCTTTTTTTTCTTCTTCTTTAATTGTAGACATTGTAACCTGTTTTTCTTCATCCTACGAGTAGCTCTATGACGAGTCGGCAGAAGGTGTTAGTCAGCTTTCTGTTCATTTCTTTTATAGTATTTATTGCATTATTTCTTTGAAGTTTTGATGTTATCAATTTGCTACCTGCAGCTCTTTCTACAATACGTAAAAATTGTTTCTTTTTTTTCGTGTTGACTCAGATTTCACCTCTATAAGAGATTGTTGGTTTGTCCAATTTGTAATGTTTACCCTGTATCTGTTAGATCTCATTTTCGCCAATGATAAAGCCTGAGCTATGTGCAAATTATTACTTGTATCTATTTCCCTGGTAAAACAAAAAACATTTTAAGGTGCTGGCCCTGTATATATTTCTCCGAAACTTTCTCGGTTTCATACCAGATAAATATAATTTTGAGTTATACCGCCAACAGGCAGCAGACAGACATACAGACAGACAGGTGGAATTGAGAAAACCTGTTTTTCGCCATCTAGAAACCCTGAAACGTGAAGATCTGAAGAAATCTCGGCAGGTGACTTTTTCGTGATTACAATACTTCTTTCGTCTTTTGGACGAGGGAAGTAAACATGAAACAACAAATTTCTAGGCTAAGTTATGACATAAGATGACTTCAAATAGAAATTATTGACATATGAAATTGATGTGTTGAAATAGATATTTATGCATTAAAAGAGACTAGCAGTCCAGTGAGACAAATGTCTCATTTAATAAAACAAAAACGACCGTCCCGGACGGACCAGCGTCCCGGACGGACGGAAATCACGTGATTTCTCGAAAACCGGAAGTGTCACGTGACTGAAATTCGGTTCCTGACCTGACATGACCATTCCAAACATATAACTTTCATAACTTTTTTCTCTATCTCTTACGGTTTGGCTGCTGAAACAGCGTCCCAGACAAAACAGCGTCCCAGACAGACACGTCTATTAGATAAAGGATATGAATATGTTTTTTCCCTGAGGTTGACATGCGTTACAGACAGAGGGCCTCTGGCCCGAGGTCTATAAGTTAACCGAAGGTAAAGAACATGAATATCTCCCGTGGTGCATACAATATGTTATTTACTAGCATATTAGTAAGAATAGTATGAAATTTCAAAATGTCATGATGACATTTAAAATTAGAATATGTAAGTAACATCAAGGATTACCTCATTATACGGTTGCTAAGACGTTATTTGTAGTTGCATGGTTACCATGTACTACAGTAAAATTAGACAAAAAAATGCTCAAACCCGTGAATCCAAAAAACTACGGTCTAACTGTCGCAAGTTGTTCATTGCCCTTTGCTCTAAATGTGGTAAAAAGTCTCCGCCACCAGAGCGTCAGGTTTGGGAGGGGGTGGGGTGAAAGTGTCAAAACAGTATGTTTTCTAAGTTTTTTACAAATATCTCGGAAAGCCTTCAGTTTAGAGCTTATTGTACCCTATATACTTTTAAAGTACGTTAAATTTCCAACAAAATTTGTTTTGCTGCGCCCAATAGTTTCGGTGATATGGAAGGGGTAAAATTTAGTTATTCAGTTATTTATTTATTTATTTCGTATTCAGCCAACAGCCGTTAGGGCAATTATAGGCGTCGCTGTACATTTATGAGGACTTCCAACCCCACTAACGGCTGTCATGGTTTTATTATGACATCTGGGAGCAACTATTTCCGTGGCAGCCGTACCACGAGGCGCCGGGAGAAGCAGCCGTGGAACTCCCATCCAAGTTCTGACCAGAAATAGCGTTGCTTAACTCTACTGATCGAACGTGGACGCTTGTTCAAGCTGCACCACCCGGGAGCAAATGTTATTCCATCATTTATGATGCTGAAGAGGGTTTTATGAATGGGCAGACTCGCGTTATGGTCACGTTTGACCAACCACTCTTTGCCAAATGCCACGGAATGGTAGCCAGTGCCCCTACCGATAGTTCCTTGACATCACTATTGATCCGGCTTGGGGGGTTCCACTTTCTCCTTTCTTTTATATGATCAGTAGGCCACATAATGGCTAGAGGTGGTTTGGAAGAGGTGTGGAGACAATTTTATGCCAAAAACAGCTTTCTATGATGAGTGGGAAAGCATATTCCAGAGTTATCTGTGCCCTGTTCCTAACACAAGGAAGAGTTGAAGGCACTTTATTCATAATTAATTTCGTGTGAAATGGGCCCTGATGAGATAGTAGGATCGGCTGCAGTCAAGAATTTGGTACGAACTGTAGAAGAGCAACTGAAGAATTCCAAGGAGAGTGGTAGAACACAAAAATTGTTGATCAAATTTATTGAAATGGTGAATCTTATAAAGATGTTCATAAAAGCAGAAAGAAGAGCTAAAACAACTTATTTGTACCTGCAGGATTTCCTGCAGCTTTTGGGCACTCCAACTGACGGTGAATTTGACTTTAAGATACGAATTGTATACCTATTTCAGATGTAAGAACATAAATTTTATACATTAAATTTCTTTCCTATAGTATCAAAATCTTTGGGTTTTTTTATTGAATCCATCTCCCCTCGGTGTAGTAGTACACTTCAACAAAACAAAAGGAAATATAAAAAAATTGCTGATTTCCAAAAATTTGATAAGTCAAGCAACTTTTCTACTATTTCCGACGGAATAACTACATTTTACCCCCTCCATATCTCTGAAACTATTAGGCGCAGCAAAAAATGTATAGGACAAATTTTGTTGGAAATCTAACGTACTTTAAAAGTTTATAGGGTACTATAAGCTTTAAACTGAAGGATTTCCGAGATATTTGCAAAAAAAACGTAGAAACATACTATTGTGACATTCCCCCCCTCAACAACCCGATGCTCTAGAGGCGAAGACTTTTTACCGCATTTACAAAAAAGGGTAATGAACAACAGCCATTATGTGACCTATTGATTCTATAAAATAAAGGAAAAAGTGGAACCCTCCAAGCCGGATGAACAGTAATTTCAAGGAACTATCGGTAGGGGCACTGGCTACCATTCCGTGGCACTTGGCAAAGAGTGGTTGGTCAAACGTGACCATAACGCGAGTCTGCCCATTCATAAAACCCTCTTCAGCATCATAAAGGACGGAATAACTTAATAACTAAATTTTACTCCCTCCATATCACCGAAACTATTAGGCACAGCAAAAAAGTGTATAGACAAATTTTGTTGGAAATTTAACATACTTTAAAAGTGTATAGAATACAATAAACTCTAAACTAAAGGATTTCCGAGTTATTGTAAAAAACTTTAAAAACATACTGTTTTGACACTTTTCCCCCACCCCGCTCCCAAACCCGACCTTCTCACGGCGGAGACTTTTTACCACATTTAGAGCAAAGGGTAATGAACAACTTGTCACAGTCAGACCTTAGTTTTTTTTGGATTCTCTGGTTTGGAGCTAATTTTACTGTACTAATCAGTTTGAGGGGGAAATAATTTGACAAGCCCCTTGGGAGTTATGAGTAGCTTTTCATATTTTGTTTCTATGACGAAAATGTACAATATCATATTGCTAGTAAATAAATAAAAATTCTGGTAAAATTTTTTGGTAAATTACAAAATCTGCATATAAGAAAAGTACGTCTAATAGAAATGGGATTAATGTTCCTCTCTTAAGTAGCTGTAGTAATATTTTTCGTAGTAGCAATTGCAGACGCTTTTAATAAAATATATCCTTATTGCAGATTTAAAACACTGTAGTTTTAATATTTTCACTTGCTTAATATACGTAAGATTGTCCAATTAACTGTGCTATTTTGAACATTAGTACTGCATAGATTGTTTCCAAGTAAAGTGCGCTCTGCAACACTAATTAATTAAAAATCGATAATGTCAGAAATTTAAAGAAAATACCTAGAAACATTTAACATTCTGGTATCATACAGGATGTTAATTAAGTACTTAGACAAACTTTAAGGGGTAATTCCTTGATCAATTTTAAGAGAAAAATTTCAGACGAACATGGGGCCTAAACGGCTTCTTTTTCAAAATACAGGGTGTTGAAGTTTAAACAAACATTTTTTTTCAAAATTTCGATAACGGTTGGAGGTATTCTAATGAAACTTGGTGTAGATTAGTATTTCATAAATTGGCATTGTTCGGTCAAAATAAATTTAATTTATTTCAACCAGTGGCGTGCATCGAGGCCACCTCAGTTACCTTATTTTAGAAAAATCTGGTACCCCACTGTTTTTTAGCCAAAAGTTTTGTAGCTATTGTAAGATTGTTTGTTATTAAATAATATTTTTTTAAACTTCTTTAAGCTGTATTTTGAAAATGAAGCCGTTTAGATCCCGTTATATTCCAATGAACGAAATTGTTACATGTTTTTCCGTTTTTCTCAAAAAAGATTTATTCTATCACAAAAATAAAAGATACATCTTTTGTATAGTTTCAATAGATAAAGCTAAAAAACTTGTCGTATTGACAAAAAAACAGTAGCGTACCCGATTTTGCTAAAATAAGGTAACCGAAGCACACCACTGATGGAAATAAATTAATTTTATTTTGACCAAACAATGTCAGTATTGTCATACACCAAATTTTATTAGAATACCTCTAGGCGTTTTCCAGATTTTTGAAAAAAATATATTTGTTTCAACTTCTTCAAAACGAAGCCGTTTAGGTCCCATGTTTGTATGAACTTTTACTTCGACACGAAGTGTACGAAGTATTGAAATTCCCTCATATCGAAAACCACTCTGAGTCAAATATCTCTACAATTCGAGCCAACCGACTAATGAACCCACTATATCAAATCTCCGTCTCGGCGGTGCGGATCTTTTGGTGAAGATCCCAGCCCACTAGATCAATCCCCCGCATTGGGGGGTGCCTAAACGTGCTGTGCGGGGGATGTATGTTCGTATGTGTACACGATTCCGGTCGCCAGGAACCTTCCTGAAGTCTTGGATCGTTTTCATACGATAGGTCCTCCGAAAATGAAGGCAACATCAACTTTTGAGCTATGGTCGTCGGCAAAAAAAAATTTCTTTTTGTTTTTTTTTTTGATAAATGACTGGTTCATAGCATTTCATTGTATTAGCGAAACGGAGTGATGCTGAGTATCGAAGTATTCTTGGAAAGCACGGAAGGGCGCTTTTCTTGGGTGGGGGGTACCATATATTTTATCTTAGAATTGATCAAGAAATCACGCCTTAAAGTTTGTCTACGAACTTAATTAACACCCTGTATATCGATTTACTAGAGCTACTTCTAAATTTGTTTGAATTTCATCAAATTGTTTCGACCGAATTGATAAAAAACATTTTAAATCTACATACAGGGTGTCCCAAAAAGAATGGGACACCGATTAGTCATAGATATCTTACGTTATAATAAATCGATTAAACCTAATGTACTTTAGTATAAAGTTCCTTCAGTAAGAAGTTATAGGGCCTAGAAGTTCAAGTTTTTTATTTTTTATTTTTTTTGTTAATTTCCACAAATGTAGAGATATCGATTTGAATTTTGGTATGCATGCTTACTTTTATGTACTGCACTAATACGAGAAATTTCATAAACTAGACTTGACTGTAAGGGGCACTTTATCCAACTTTCAAAATTTTTTCAGCTCTAATTTCGTTATCTGTAATTTTTTCTGAAATTTTAGCTTATTATCTGAAAGAGAATTGTGTGTTAGTAACGCAAAAACTCGAGAACGACTTGACCGATTTGAATGATTTTGTTTTTTTTTTGTTGGTCTTACTCCCGAGGTGGTTTAGCAAAAAAGAAAATTCGGAAAAATCCAAAAGGAAAACCGAAAAATTGGAAAATATCACAAGTGTATTTTTCTATACACTCTACGACTTTGCAGTCGTACCTTGATGATTCTGTGGTTAATGGTTTAAAGGGTTTTCCCCATCATGCCATAATCCAAAACAACGTTTGCCGGGTCAGCTAGTTATTTTAATAAATTCTGTTTGATTAATAAGCTTATACAGGGTGTATTAAAAACGGCGCATAATCTTCAAGTAAAGCGATTCGTCGAAAATCCAAATAGTAGAATGTTGGCTTGGTCTCCATGAGCCCACACAAGCGGTAGATGCAAAACATTATTTTTTCAGGTAAAGTATCTTTTCTGTTTCAAATATGTGAAAGTATCGTTAAGCAAAGTTGTTCAAAATGTATATGTTCGCATGCAAAATTTAAGAAATATTGGCTTACCTTTATGAAACCGTGTAAACTAGATTAAGTACTTTTGTGTTAACATGGTTTCATAAAAGTAGCCCGATATATCTTAAATTTTACATGGGACCACAATTTTACATTTTGAATAACTTTTCTTGATGACATTTTGATGTATTTAGAACAAAAAAGGTACTTTACCTGAGAAAAAGGTATTTTTTATCTACCCCTCGTGAGGGCTGATGAAGACTAATTCAACATTTTAGTATTAAGATTTTCGACTCAGAATTAATCAAAGAATCGCTCTACTTGAAGTTTATGCGTAATTTTTAATACACCCTTATATATATAAGTATTCGAATTTCTACAGTCGCAGCCGTTTCTCCCTTATCAGTTTCCAGGCTCTTCGATCCATTGTCATTTCTTTGGTCAAATCCTTAGCTGACATTGCTTCTTCTATGCAATCCCTCCAGCTCAGTCCAGGTCTTCCTCTTTTCATTCTCTCTGGTAGTATCACAGTTAATACTTGTTTTGGCCATCTGCTTTCTGGCATTTTTTTATACCTGACCAAGTCATGCCAACTATTTTCTTTCCACATCTTCTACTATATTTGTTCTCTAATTTCGTAATTTCTAATTCCATCCAGTCTTGCTTTTCTAGCGTAATCGAATCAAATGTTTTTTGTCTTTTTACATAATATATTGCAGTTCGATCTCGTTACTTTCGATGAAAATTATATTGCCGAATCGAAACGACTTGAATTGAATAGAAAGAATCATTTTTGTTGTATACTGGTCTGGTGGATACTATCTACCAGCTTAACAACGAATCCGGTAGGTAAGTTTTTATGATCTTGGCCGGTTGCACAACCACCGTGCTTAACGACGTCCGGTAGCACTTAGCAGCGCCTGTGATTTGGATTATACGTTTTGTACTACTGAAGTCTGACACAAACTGATGCAAAACCTAACCTCGAATTTGACATAGACAGCATCACTAACAATACACTTTAGTACTACCAAACGTATAACAAAAATTAGAACATTTTTAAAGCAAATACTTTGGGATAATTTTTAAATAAAATCAAATCAAAATTATTCTTGTTCTCGTTCAGTATATAAAACAAACTATACGACAGACGGCCGGTATTCGCGTTTATGGCCTCGCTGGTTCACGTATCTCGCCCTAACGAGCTCGACAGTGATGTACCTTAAACGCTTAGCTACCGGCTTAATGTCGTAAATAACTATTATTTACGCCTAGTAATGAAGTTTATTTATTTATTTATTGTTCATTGAAATGTTAAACAATGTTTAACATGATCGTGTCCTCGAATGTTAAGATACATTCAACATGCATCCACTCATTTAACATGCATGCACTCGCGTCCTCGATTATATATGTATTATACATATATTGCTAGTAGGGCCTGGAAACGGCCGAAAACATTACGGCGCACAGTGGGAGGAATTAGGATTCCAAGTGGCCAAAAATATAAAAATTCTCAAGATACATTTTTAATAAAATCTATTTATTTATTTATTTATTTATTTAAGAATACAAGAAGTAGGCGGCGAAGCCGATAAAACTTCTATCAAGAAAACAAGCAGATACAAACAACTGCATATAAATGACACACATGTCACATGACAACTTAAATTAATATGTTATTAATTTGTTAAACAATAATTATATGCGTTTTGTATGACTTACTGAAGGATGTTATCAAGTTAGCTAAATGATTTGTACATACGTCAAACGCTAGGTTACTGTCAAAGTGGGAACACTGATTTATGTTTATAGGTGTGTTGAGCGTATTTAACATTTATTAATTAAATAGAAGTTATACTATTAAACATGTTTCTATGAAAATAAATGAAGCTACAGAAGGTACATAATATTTATCCTTAATTCTTTTGTTTCGAAAACAAAAACACCTTATTTTAAAACTAGTAGGTTATCTCAAACTTTTACTAAATTTATTAGCCCCGAAAAAATTATTAGAGGCTATTAGATCTGTATTGTTGTTTTCATATTATGCATTCACATCTTTTTTATAAAATGGCGTATACTTTATCTGCAAAAACTTGTAAAAACTACAGTTGCAAATTTTTATTTTTCAGAGGATATTAAAAAATAAAAAATAAAAAAAGCTGTTCAACAAGTTAAGAAATCGGTATCTAAATCTTTACCACCATAAACAGATGTGACACTGTTTCTTATTCAATTATCACCCGAAATGACGAAAATTGACATTACTTTAACTAGAATATTTTATAACAAAATACTTAATATCATAATTTAAAATATTGAAGATTTGGTCATTTTAATTTTAAAACTGTCAAATTTTGGAGCTAAATAAATCTCACAATCGAATTCTACAGATTAAAAAATGCAAATAACAATGTCATATCATTTTTGGCCAGTTAGAATTTTATTTCCTCCCACTGTGCGGCGCCGACATGGTCTCACTCTGAGTATAAAGCGTCTAGTGCGCATGCCTGAGAATTCAAACTCCGCCTTTAGAAGCGAATTTTAAACTTGATTACTTCCCCACCGCGCGGACGACGCCGACGAACTTGCGCACAGCTCATCATATACATTGAAGAGTTTGTTATCTGTCTCACTTCCTTCGTGACCCCCCAACTCATCACCGCTAGCAATATAGTTCTTTAAATATATGGTTATGAGTGGATCATTTAACATGCATGCACTATAGCAACATCACACATATTCGTGATAGTCTGATTTCGATTTAGCAGTTTTTAGTAATTATCAGTGATTCAAAATTATTGCCTAAATGAACAATAAACTAATGAACGCATTTAGAGGGGTAACCGTCTTAACATTTCTCACATAAATTACCAAAAATATGCTCGAATGTTATTAAGACTGGTTACCCCTAAATACGTTAATTAATAGTAGTATTTAAATGAAGTAACAACAGTCAAAGAGATCAATTACAGTTACCTTACAAATTATAGTTAAGCTAAAAAATACCGCAAAGTGAGAACTAACTTTAAAAATAAAGGAAGGTTAAGCGAAGTAGCGAAATTAAGTCAAACTGAGACAAAGTTACCAATAAAATTATAGTCTTTGCCGATGAAAATGTGTATTTGTTTAGTTTCTTCAACAAAGTGTATCGTCTTTCTCTCTGATCCTTTTGCAATTTCAGGTTATCAAACTTGGAACTTCGTGTCCTCTTGGACCAGTTTCTTCCATTCCTTTCTGCTTTCGCTGATATTTTCATTTGATCTAGTGTCTTTCCTCGTGCCTTTTCTTTTTCTACAACTTTCTCCATTCAGGTTTTCTTAGATTTTCCTCTTCTTCTTTTCTTTTACCTTTGTGCCTCAAGTACTTTCTACACATTCTCTATTGATTCATTCTTAGAACATATCCATATCAGTTTAGTAATTTAGTTGCCTCTTTTATATTTTCTTCGATATTGACTACGGACACCATCTCCCTTATCCTCTCATTCGGTATCGTATACCATGTTGTCGTATCAGCTGTTTTCCTTAAATGTTCCATTTCCATAGCTGTTATTTTACCCTCGCGCCTTTTCTAAAGTGCCCATCTTTAGGTAACATATTCAATATATGGCGTTTATTAAATTTCTTATGATACTTTTTACTTTGTAATATTTGATAATTTTCTGATATATTTTAGTTTCCTTTCGTCTAAAATTGTTATATTTAACGTCGTAGGTTATGTAAGAGATCTTTCCTTATTTTAAAAAAGTGCTGTTTTCCTATTAAGCGCAGAGCTATAGCCATCCGCTGTTACCTGTAACCTTTAGTTTTTTTGGATTTTTATTTTGTAACATTCAGAATTTCATACTCGATTCAAATCCTTTAGAAATGTTGACGTTGTAAGATATATGTGTGTGTCACAAAAACAATTCAAGACTAAAATTCTGGTCAAAAATTAGGCAAGAAAAGTTTTGAAATCGTTTTTCTGAAGTAAACAATGAAGACTATACCGGCTTTCAATCCCCCCTGTATATACTAAATGTATAAATATGGAGAAATTAAAACATTCTAAAAAGTTAATATAGGTACTTTTTGTGTATACGTAATTATCATCAAGAAATTGAATAAAAAGCAATTAGCGGTTTAAATATGTTATTTTAACGTCAGGAGCAACGTATTATGTAACTTTAAATATCGTAATTATCTTAAGTGTTCTGCTTTTACTATCGTATAAAAATATTGTATGTAAGATACTTAAATTATCTTGTTAACAGCATACTTTAAAGTAACAATGTAACAATAGTTACTAGAAAAGTAGCTACTCAGACACATGTTCCGTTACAATTTGCTATGTCAATGTTTTTCTGTACAATAAATAAGATTATAAGGCAGGGAATATAATTCTGGCGATCTTAGCCCAAGCATATTAGACAAATTTTGTAGGAAACCTAAACAAATAATGTAATTCTCATTTTTGGCAGAAATATTCCTTAGTGCCCTAGGAGCGAACCTTTAGAAGTCCCCGTCTCTGGGATGCTGGCGTTATAGTTTTTTGGAGCAAGCAGCACAAGAAGAAATCGCGTGTTTATTAGAAAGGATCAGGATAAAGTACCTTATCCGTTCTTTCTAATAATAAATACGGTTTCATAAAAGTCAATCGATATTTATAAAATTTTGCATGACGCCATAATTTCAGATTGTAAAAAACTTTTTTTAATGA
>OW679198.1:161545528-161671550 GCA_940337035.1 Agriotes lineatus | reverse complement strand
CTATGCTTCCTTTTGGTCAAAAATGCTTTAGCTCGGGGAATAATGACCAATTTATAATAATTGAATCATTTCCTAGCTAACCTTTTGATGTTATTTACTGTTTGTCTAATATTTGTTTGTTGCAGTTCCTTTTTTGTGCCTTGTGTCGTCTCTTTTTGTCTGATTTTTTCAGGTTACGCTTCACCGCCACTACGCTGCCACAGGTCAAATACTTAGACTTGAACTCTATTTACCTACATATTGTATAGCCCTAAGGGTTTTCAAAAAGATCTATAGAGTTTTTGCAGCTAAATATAATTTCTGCAAAATTATATGTAGCTTTTCTCTATAGCAAGCAAAAACAAATTATTTAGAAGGGGGAGGAGGGTGTAGTGTAACGTTCTGCTACATATAGCCTTGGCGACCATTATTTGGTTACTTAATATAAATAAACAGTTTCGATTCTTACTTCATCACATCAAGACATGTGTTTTATTCTTAAATTAAGTGTAAATATAACGAAGTCCCGCAAACCGTTATAGTACGAAAGTGGTGCACATTACTAAAATGGTTTTGATTATACAGTGTGGCTCAAAAAAGTGTGCATAATGAAAACTATTTTAGTAATGTGCACCACCTAAGTGTCTACAAATTTTATATAAACAATATTCATGTAACTCGCATAGTTTTATAAATATTTTCCACCCCAGCATCGTTGCCGGACCCTGTACGTAATGCAATATATGCAAAATGGTCTTAAGAGATGCATTTCATAAACTGCCTAACTTTGCTATGCATTATATAACTTGCCTAGTCATTATTTCAAATTACTGAATTTTACGTAAATACTTAAATTGCATTATGAAAACTATACCTTGGCATTATAGGTTTCAACTGTTTTAATAGTAGGTGTTCATATTTTGTATTTTTAATGCAACACCCTGTATATGTTTATACTTTTTTGGTAGTCTTTAAATGATCTTTCTATTGATATCATATAAGTACACTGTTGATACATAGATTAACGAATTCTATTTATAACACTTAATATCTAGTAACCATGATTAAATACCTATACTTGTGTTTTACCAAAGACAAAGGGTAACGAGCTTTAGGATGATAGTGCTCCTCGAACTAAGACAAAAATTTCCTATAAACACAGGTTCGTTGATGCGTCTTAAGTGAGCTACAGCTCCGAAATAGCGAATTTCAATCTTTAGGTTTAGTTTTCTCGAAAACTACTGCTCTCAGCGATTCCAAACAACAGTATCTTTTTATGTAGAAAAGTCTAACATTTCTGAATATATAACTAGGCTTGACTAATATGTGCAAAAAAGTATGATAAAGTATATCTCCCTGCTGAACCTTATACCAAATTTTTTTCAAGGTCATCTAATACAGCATAGAAACTGGCGTCGATACGTATGCTAAATTACACCAAATGACATTGAAAAACCAATTATGTGAAAGTATAGTTTTTATAATGCTATTTATTATTATTTATTATTACTTGGTTCAGTAATCTGTATTTGCAACGTACCTACCATGAAAAAATAATCTACTCTACCAAACGTTGCTATAAAACTTTGCCTTACTTCTGATTATTATCTCTGAAAAGTACGAAGTACGATACTTAGGGGCTTGGAATGCCACAAATAGATATCATTTTATTTTAAAAAAATATTCTTATTTACTAAACTTGCATTTCCATGATTGAAGAAGTCTTTCTCAGGGCTCAATAAAATTTAAACACATTGTTTGATTTTCATAACATCAGGCAATCATTTAATTTTCAAGTCGTGAGTTCCCAGGTTTATGTGAGATCAAATGAGAATTACTTCTTTTACTCTGGTGAAACTTCGTTTTTTACATCTACTATAGGAATGAGTATTTAACAATTTCGCAGGGTAAATAACATGTAAATAAGGAAAATTTTCTACTGTACGCCCTGGACTTTTTTATGGGATCTCAGGACGTGGTGTGTCGAAGCAAGATGGGGTTCCTTCAGTTTCCGGCATCATGGCTGCTGACGGGATACACAATGTTGATTGTACGTGCTGGTGCCCTTATTGGAGGTTATTTGTGATGTGCACGTGCTCTGTACTCATTAGAATGGATTTATGCACTCTATTTAAAGTAAACATTCGTTTAATAGTGAATTTCATTCGTGTAAATAAAAACAAACACTTTAGTAACATGTTTTTAATATGAATGCTTCATATTAAATACAAATTTTATTTACATTTACCGTTAAAATTCTCATATACCTTCCTAAAAGTTCAACACCCCAAAAGACACATCAATTGTTTAAATAAATGCGCAATTACATTACGTCAGTCTATCTACGATCGGCTAACCGGCATCGTGAGCTCGATCGCCTGACTTTAAAACAAAAGCTTAATCAACAATCTTTGGCGAGAAAGTATTACAAAAAAGCGAGAATATATTATAAAAACGAGGGAACTTCACATATTAACTAATTCTACAGTCATATGCGCTCAGCTGGTCCCACCTGTAACGTGTCCTTGACCAAATTCTGAATGAAAATCTCCGGTGGGTTGCTTAATAATTAACCTGCAGACCGTTGTCCATAGCTGTCAATGCGACAAACTCCAGCCTCCATCTCGTTGCTGTCCACATGGATTTCCCACTGAAGCTACCAGCTTGCCCCAGTGACCTAATTTCATTAAATTTGACACAAATATGGTTGCTCAAGGTAACTGACCTCGTTTTACAATTTCAACCTCTCTCATAGCTACTGTTGTTGCAGGGATGTTCAGTTATACTGGAAACCAGATTTGGCCTGCTGCTATGAGCCCCAGTACCCTCGGATATTACTTGTCTTTACTCGTACTCTGGTGCAGGTGTGTCGGACCATCTTACTGCTTCGGAAATGGAATATGTGCCTTCCCCAGGTTTCTCGTCTTTACCAGCGCCTCGGATGAGTGCTGCAGGACTTCCAGGTGGTTTTGCTAGTATGCTGTGCTTATGAGACATTGAAAAAAAACACATCTCGAACGGTATCGTATGCGTCATCACATAATTATGTTCGTACTTCGAAAATACACTCACTGTACTACTCAGCCATTTTGAACGCAGATAAATTTGTGTAACTTAAATGTTCGTTATTTAAGCTCTATTTAAGACTACAGCCCAGGGCTGTATGTCACAAATATTTTATTATTTATTATTATATGATAAATATATATATTGACACGGTTTTATGTTTTATGATATGTTAATATGCTCCTTTTACTCATAATTGTAATACTGCTATGCTATTTCTTTATGTAATGTTCAACTACTGTTACTTGTTTTAATAGCTATAACACATGTTCAGTTGGGCGCCTTTTTTATTTATGTAATAATTAATCTGATATCTTTACTTTGAAGTATTCAGTTTAGATTTATTTTTTAATAACTCATTTGAGACTCTTTCAGGAGTAGGACCAATAGCTAGTTGTTTGTTTTACAAAGTTAATTCTGATAATAACTTTAGTTTGTTTTATGACACCAACTGTCACCTTATACATCAAAACGTTTAAGTAATATTCTCAATTAAAATGACAAATATTATTTCTATTTATGTGTGCCTGACTCAATACCTTAATGTAAGTAATTGATTATACTAATTTCACGCTTTATAATTGTCTTTTCTTTTATATAGCTTCAATTTTATACTATTAACCCACCTGAATAAACTTCTACTTTTGCCACTCCAATGTTCCTTCAAAAACGAAACACCACCTTGCTTCCACTGTCAGGATCCTACAGCTATCCCTGCGATGACGTAATGCCCTATGACAAGGCAAATGACAACCCGTCAAATCCCTGGCTGCTAACACCAACGGTATCGCTTTCCCTCAGCAAAACTCCTGTCACCTTCCAGATGTCCTATCTGCTCCTACTGGTCACAGCAAGTCCGCTATTCCTGACGATCCTTCTACTCCAACTGGCTCACGGTAAGTTTGATATCCTATCCAATCCTCGATTAAAGTTCCTTTTTTATAGGTCCACCTTAGTTGTATCTGACGACAGTAACCAACAGATTTCTTCACAACCTATAACACCTTTGCAATCCCTTGTAGTCAGCCACTCACGTTCATTTGTATTCCACTATTGTAGTTCGTAATGCATAATTGTATATAATGTCACTTCTTATCACTTGTAATAACGTAATAAATAACTCTATCCAAATCCACTTCTATTCTAATTACTTTTACTTGCTTGTATCTAATTCATTCACCTTCCAATAATAATTATAACTTCATCTTCATTTTACCAATATATTTCTTGTATTAATTAACACCTCGTAAATTTGTTTGTATCCTCTTTACTTTTTCCAAGTTATTTTAAGTAATAGGATTTAAATTTCTATTTTTTATTCACACCAAAAATAATTACATCTTGTTCTTCATAAATTTGTTATTATGTAATCTGTTTTTAACAAATTTTTAATATCCTGTGATACCATTATTCCTGCCATCTACAATATTATCTTATTTGAAATCTACCTAGTTTCATATTTCTTTTAATAGAAATAATAGTCGTCACACGTACCGTATGCTTGTAATAATATTATAATTATTTTAAACCACTGTAGAATGCTCAAATGCCTTTTATATCATTTTAACTCACATCATAATTCATATTCAATTAATGACTTTGATTTTAGACAGCCCTTTAGTATCATAACAATATATTGAGAAGGTTATGTTATTTTCATTTAATACTGAATTAAATTGAATAAATGATTAAGAACCACCTCGCAAATATTTTATTTACCCTATAAAATTCTAAGTCGATTAAAAGGAGTTGTAATTTACTAACTCGTTGAGATAAATAGTTATATGCCTGTTGATATTTTATTTATCTGCAAGTATTAATAAGTATTATGGCTAGCTCAAATTTCGGTAAAGCATTTACTCTTTCTCTCGGTTAGGTTCAATTGGGTTAAATGTATAATTCTTAATTTAACTAAATACGGTTCTGTACTTCGTCTTCGTACTACTGCGCACAAGCAAATATTCAAAAGTAGGTCATACGTTAAATTAAAATGGTTTCCGCTGGCAAGGTGCCATCGTGAATTTAAAATCAAAGTAGCAATTTATCACAGTTCCACCGGTAAATATTTGAATTAAGCTGTTTCGCGGCATTACCATCATTTGTTTTTCTAGAATTTGTTAAAGGTGGCCCACATCTACACACCAATTGTTTTAGTTGGCGTCGTTTTAGGATCTAACTGTCACATAACCCCAAATTATGGAGTTGGGCTATTCTGCGGTCTGGATTCACTTTACAGCAATGAATATGGCTTGTATTGCCTTGGGTATGACTCTTGGCACTCATGCATAAACTTCCCGGTGCTCACTTAGCTTAATTTTAGGGGTAGACAGTACCTGTTGTTGCCGAACTTATCGGGCTCGAAGGCGACGCTGGTCTCGTACTTGAACTGCTATGGACTTGATGCTGCTGCAACTCCTCGGGCACGTCCTCACGTAGCTGCTTGCTGCTCTGGAGTCCTCCCCTCTGGGCTGTCTCGGCTTGCAGGCCTCCACGCAGAAATCGTAACGGGCTGCTTCCGATGTTAGGTTATGGTCACTCGGGCTCGGAGAACTTTACAACTTTAGGGGCCGGTTGCAGAATGCAATTTTAAGTCTGGTGTTAGCTAACGTCGCGTCAAAGTGAACAAAATCGCATCAAATTTTGTTTACTAATGTATTAGTTACCATAAGCATTTGAGATTTGATGCGTTTTTGTTCACTTTGACGTCGCGTTAGCTAACACCAGACTTAACATTGCTTTCTGTAACCGGCCCTAGGTGTTGGATTTCTATGCAAATAACACCAAACGACCACGAAATTGCACTGAATGGACTGGTATAATTTTTATTGTTAAAATAATTTGTTTGTTATATGAAAATTAACTATATTCAGGAGTACATTTTACAACATGCCAATTCTTACATTAATTCAATTGTTCTCTCTAATATCCGCTATAAACAATTGCTAGTTTTAATCTTAAATAAAAACGGATGTAAATCAAGTTCAAAATGCTTACTTATAAGTCTAACTTTGCCTAAAAACTAACTTATGTATACAAATTCTTATTCTAATATTATGGTCCACATTTATAATTAATTAATCAAGTCTTTGCGTCACTGCACGTTTGTTAATTTGCTTTAAACTGTTCACATAAGTCACTGCACTGATGAACTTTATGAGAGTACTTCCTTCACCAAGGCGTCCCTTGATTTCACCTGTCTGATTTTTCATAAAATTTTTAGTTCATCTGCTGTGTCCTTTTCTTCATTCTTATATAACCCTGGCTTGTTGATTCTTACAATTTTCTATTAAATGCCTTAATTCCAGCCTTCTTAGCTGCTCGTTGCAACGTTTATTAGCTTATCTAGCTTTTCCTACCTTTCTTTTAAAACCCTGACAAATATTTCACTGTTTAACTCTGCTTGAATCTTTCGGTTCAATTTATTGCCTTTGCAAACCATTTTCGTAATTAATAGTTCGGCCATTACTTTGCACAAACCTCATATTTTAAATTTTATCTTACATTCAACTTACATCCCTGTGAGAATTGAGCTTTGCTTAAACCGTTCTCTAATTAATTATACTGCTATTAATTGGCATCTCTTTACCAATGCATTTCATCTATTAAATTCAAAGTTTAGCCTTCCAGTTATATAAAATACCTTACCCTGAGCTTTAGTGAAATGTCCATTAGTTTGGCAATGCTATCAGAGTTGAGTTTGTAGGGCTTAATACCATCGCAATATATATATATATATATATATTAAAGGTAAACATTTCAGGGTGTCATACCGCTTAATAAATTTGAAGATTTCTTCAACTGGTTGAAGAACATCTTGAATGGCGTTTGGGGTTGGACGACTTTTCGACGAAATCACATTCGTCATTTTCAAGTCCTTATAGTCCTGGTTTGGCTTCTAGTTATGCGGCAACACGACGGACTGTCAACTTGATGTACAGCTGACTGAATAGGTTGTTTATCAATTACTGTGGCAACTAGCATCGAGGGAGCTGTACTGCTAGAACGGATGGCTGGTGTTCGCAGAGAATGGCCGGCCGTTGCTTGTAGTAACGTTGGTAACCACGATGCAGGTAATCGGCTTGTGTCGTCGCGGGTGTTCATACAATTCGGACGTTTCACGATTTCGATGGCTTCTCGTATGATGCATGCGTCTTTGTGTTCGACGCTGGCAATGCTCTTGGTGTTGTCGAAATCAATCTTGTGCGAAGTATCCCATATATGATGCACTAGCGATGAAGTGTGTTCCATCTTCTTAACATAATTTTGATGTTCCTCCTTGCGCGCCTTTATTCTCCGGTTGGTGTGGCCTATGATTTCTTTACTGCAGGACAGTGCTTACAAATGTATCTCCACAGATCCAACAACGTATTTGGAGAAGACCACCAAGTCGAAGATAAAGGAGAGTAACATCGAAACTGAAGTGCAAAATCAACTTATACCTAGAGAAAAGTCGTCTAAATGTCCCAAGATATACGGTCTCCCAAAAATTCATAAGGATGGAACACTGCTTAGGCCTATCGTTAGTTCCATAGGATCACCTATCCAACGACTTGCAGCGTTCGTAGCTAAACATCTGCAGCCGCATGTGGCAGATGCGGCTTCATACGTTATGAATTCTACCCACTTCATCGAGATGCTGCAAAAGGAGAAAATTACACCGACCGATATCCTCGTGAGCTTTGATGTCGTCTCTCTGTTTACTAAAGTGCCAGTTGCCGAAGCTCTAAACGTCATTAAACAGAAGTATGATCCACCTCAACACATAATCAAACTTGCCGATCACTGTCTCCAGAATACATATTTCATCTATAATGGTCAACGCTACAAGCAAGTAGAAGGAGCGCCGATGGGTTCACTTTTGTCTCCCGTCATTGCGAATCTCTTCATGGAGGACTTCGAATCGAAAGCACTGGACAGCACCATTTACAAACCGAAACTTTGGCTTCGGTATGTCGATGATGTTTTTGCCATATGGGGTCATGGTAAGAATCGACTTGCTGATTTCCTTACCCATCTCAATAGCATCCATAATAAGATCCAGTTTACGATGGAATTGGAGAAGAACAACCACCTTCCATTCCTAGACGTTCTCATCACCAAGAAGAATGGAAAATTGGGGCACACGGTTTATAGGAAGACCACGCACACCAATCGCTACCTAAATGCTAATTCACACCACCACCCTGCTCAACTACAATCAGTCCTGACAACACTGGTTTGTAGATCAAGAAGGATAGCCGACAAGGAGAATACAAGACAAGAATTAGCAACCCTTGCTCGAGTATTCGAACAAAATGGTTATGGCAGAGCAGCGATTAGGAAAGCGTTCCGACCACCGAAGACCAAAACGCAAGACGCAGAAGAGGAGAGACCTTGTGGCACGGCGTACCTGCCTTACATCCGATGCACGACAGAGAAAATCGGAAGAATCCTTAGAAAATGTAACATCAGGACAACCTTTACCACGGATAGAATAATCCAGTCCATACTAAGGAATCCTAAAGAGTACATCCCTTTGGAAAACCAAGGAGTCTACGAGATACCGTGTCGGGATTGCGATAGCAGCTACATAGGCCACACCAACCGGAGAATAAAGGCACGCAAGGAGGAACATCAAAATTATGTTAAGAAGATGGAACACACTTTATCGCTAGTGCATCATATATGGGATACTTCGCACAAGATTGATTTCGACAACACCAAGAGCATTGCCAGCGTCGAACACAAAGACGCATGCATCATACGAGAAGCCATCGAAATCGTGAAACGTCCGAATTGTATGAACACCCGCGACGACACAAGCCGATTACCTGCATCGTGGTTACCAACGTTACTACAAGCAACGGCCGGCCATTCTCTGCGAACACCAGCCATCCGTTCTAGCAGTACAGCTCCCTCGATGCTAGTTGCCACAGTAATTGATAAACAACCTATTCAGTCAGCTGTACATCAAGTTGACAGTCCGTCGTGTTGCCGCATAACTAGAAGCCAAACCAGGACTATAAGGACTTGAAAATGACGAATGTGATTTCGTCGAAACGTCGTCCAACCCCAAACGCCATTCAAGATGTTCTTCAACCAGTTGAAGAAATCTTCAAATTTATTAAGCGGTATGACACCCTGAAATGTTTACCTTTAATACATATCAGCCGCGAAAACCTTCGTAATAATACAGCGAACAGCGAACTGTATAAAGAGAGCAAAATAACTACGGAGAAAAAATATTTGCCCAAAATAGTAAACCAAGGATCTGAAGATATTCCAAAAATAACTGTACAGGAAATTAAAAAAGCGCTTTCAGAAATGAAAAAATAATAAAACACCTGGAGAAGACGAGATTGCAATAGAAGCCATTAAACTAGGAGGGAACGTACTATTAAATGCAATTAAAACACTTTTCAATGAATGTTTATTGAAAGGAACAACTCCATCGCAGTGGCAGAACGCAATTATTACATTAATACACAAAAAGGGTGACAATACGTTACTAGAGAATTACAGACCTATTAGTTTATTGTCCCACATGTACAAACTGCTTACCAGAATTGTCACTAACAGACTTGATACTAAATTAGACTTTTATCAACCGTATGAACAAGCCGGGTTTAGACAAGGTTATGGAACAAACGACCACCTCCTAGTAATAAAAAGTCTCATTGAAAAGTCAATAGAATACAACAAACCGTTAACTTTCATTTTTGTGGACTATGAAATAGCATTTGATAGTATAGACCAAACTAAAATGTTAGAGGCACTCACAGAGTGTAGAATAGACCACCGGTACATAAATCTGCTCAAGAACATATACAATACTGCTACAGCTTGTGTAAGATTACATAAAAAACACCAATAAGTTCAGAGTCGAACGTGGCGTCAGACAGGGAGACACTATCTCTCCTAAATTGTTTAACACACTGTTGGAACACATGTTCAAAAATCTAGACTGGGAATCCATGGGAATAAACATTGATGGAGAGAGACTACACCATCTGAGATTTGCTGACGATATTGTCTTGATTACAGATAGAATAGATGAGGCACGAATAATGCTAGAAAGCATAAATATTGCATCTAAACAAATAGGGTTAAACATAAATATTTCAAAAACTAAAATCATGACAAACTTAGTTCTTAGTAAACCCATTTTTGTGGATGGAAAACATATAGAGGAAACCACAACTTATAAGTATCTCGGTCATGAAATCCGTATATCCAAAGACAACCAGACTCATGAACTCTTAAGAAGAATAAGTTTAACCTGGGCCGCTTTCGGTAAATTAGAATATGTTTTCAAATCTAAACTTCCCAATTGTCTTAAAAGAAAAGTTTTCGATCAGTGTGTTCTGCCTGTTCTGACGTATGGAGCCGAAACGCTCACACTCACAAAAAAATCAATAAATAAAATTCGGACAACCCAAAGAGCAATGGAGAGAAGTATGTTGGGGATTCGTTTAAGCGACAGAGTACCAAACATAGAAATAAGACGTCGAACAGGAGTAATGGATGCAATACACCGAATTACCACGCTTAAGTGGAACTGGGCCGGACATGTGGCCAGAATGAGAGATGGTAGATGGACGAAGCGTATGATAGAGTGGAGACCGAGATCAGATGCATATAGAAGTAGAGGTCGCCCTCCTACTAGGTGGACTGATGACATTAAGAGAATCCATACGAACTGGATACAGGCTGCAAACGACAGAGGACTTTGGAAACAAACAAGGGAGGCTTATGTCCTGCAGTGGACTAGTATAAGCTGATTGATGATGATGATGATGATGATGATATATATATATATATATTTTGCGATGGTCTTTAGCCCTGTACTCGGCTCTGGTTGCAATACAGAAAATACAAAATACAGTCACAAAGGCACAAAGTCGAGGCAATGCAAATAACTGGGAAAAGTCATGTAATTTTATTAAATCAGAATAATACTGGTAGAATGGACGATTAACTTTAAAAGCATTCAAATGAGTATACAAATAGGGGAACTCAATTTCAAGTGTTGGAGTTAATAAAAAGATTTCAATTATAATTTCAAAAGTTTGGCAATGTAGAAGCCAGACATGAATTAGTTAAAATTGACACAAGAATTCAAATTGTGCAGAACTTGAGATGAAGCGTTAGTTAGTACAGTAATTAAAGAAAAACTGACGTTGTGAGCTTATTTGATTAAGGTAAGAAAGGATTTACGAATTGGATAATGCAAGCAAGATTAGCATAAAATAGATTTTGGCAAAAAGGACACAGTTAGTTATTTTTGAAGAAAATGAAACAGTAAACAGGAAATAGACAAGTTTAGTGCTATTAGTGAGTCAATGAAGTGATGTGAGCAAAAATACATTTGTTATAAACAATTTAATAGACAAGAAGATAGGTTATAAACAATATACTTTGAAAGACAATAATTTTAGTATTAAGAGTTCTAGTTAAATGTTTGTAAAATATGAACTTAATGTTAAATGTTGTTAATTTGTACTAAGCTAATTTCCTTGTATTTGATTTTTGATGTTCATTTGTTTTTAGAAGCTTGAATAATTCAATTATTATTAAACGTTGACACCAGCGGCATCTGCCTTACTCTGCAATTAATTGAAGTTTTTATATGGTTAAAATAAAGATACAGAGTTGAAACTTTACCAAAGTGTGCAGTTTTATGTGTGTACCAGTGGTGTTAAAAAGGGCGATCCATCTTGAAAGAGAAAAAAAATGTTCACGCCTCCTTCGACGAACCAGCAACGGCAGGCACCCGAGGAGATTGCAATCGAGATCCCAGCGTTCCGGAGATCTACGAACGGGTCCAGAAGGTGGAGACAGGCTGTCCGAGGGTCCCAGCAGCGATACCGGCATCAAAGGGCGACCGCAGGTACCGCAGGCACCAGGGAAGGCTTTCCGCAACAGCAAGAGCGAGGTTAGTGTGGGAATTTTCATTAATCGACCGTAAGGGCGTGAAACATATGAGCCTACCTGTGTCTCGTGAGCTTCACAACCGAGGGCCAGCATTAGTTTCTGTCCAGGCAACGATAATCAGCCAAACATTTCAATTTAATCCAAATTTGGAGGTTAGAATGCAAGAAACAAAAGAGTAGGCGCAAACAACGAAGATCCGGTTTTTCTAGAACAAAAGAATGTACAGACGCTACCACAAAGGCGCGAAAATCAATCCATAACTCACCTGATTTTTAATTTGCTCATAATTTGATTTTACTAGTCATTTCACAACGCAGAAAGTCGCACAAATTGAAATTTATGTAGGTCAAGGTTAACTGTCAACTTGAGCACCGGCGCAGTGCAGTTTGATATTATTTCCCAGTGGCGTGCTGCCATTTTCAAATAAATTTAAGGAACCCGACACCTGAGAGCTGAGTTTTTATGTTCTTAATTTTGGAGCTAGCAAATATTATCAATAACGGTTATATGCAATGTTTAAGAGGGCAAAATACCATAGATATTACTAGTTAATTTGGTGAACCCAAGATTAGTCAGTTTAATGTAACATTTACCGATCTTTGAAAAATAATTGGTATGGTAGACAATTTTAATTTAATTTATTTTATTTTATAATAATAAAAACACACATAGCATATCATATATATATATATATATATATATATATATATATATATATATATATATATATATATATATAATAACTAATAATGCCTTTACGAGCCACCCGGTTGATTCCAAAACTGCATAGCTGATTTGACAGACTTAGTTAATAAATTTAATGAAACAAATCTACAGCTCCAAGGAAATGAGCTGAATTTAATCAAAACTATTCTGCGTTTGTAGCGAACCTTCTTCTGTAAAAACGAAATTTAGGACGAGTGTAATTCAGGCAGTTTGCAAATTTATCAACAATAAAAAACAAAATAAAGACTTTGTTATCGATTGTCAGCACTTGGGAGCTCTGTATTCTGACTTCAATGAACGCTTTGAAGATATTCTTCATATGAAGATACCAGAATAGATTTTGGTCCTCTTTTCAACTATTAATACAGAAGATCTCCAAAATTACAAGAAAAACTGATAGAAGAAACAGATGAAGAATTTAAATTTAAATTCCAAGACGACTACCAAAAGCTCCGACTGCAAAATCAGATATCTACACATCCTAGATTATATGTCATAGTACATTTTCAATTTTATTTCATTCATCACATTTAGTGGAACGTGTGGTCACAAATATGTTAACTAAAAAAGAAACCGACTGAAATAACTAATCGCGGTGATTTACGAATACTGTTAACAGAGATAGAGCCGAATGTTAATAAATTGATAGCACCGCACCAGGTTCATCCTTCTCATTAATACATAGTTAAATTATTTATGTATTAAGGGCATAATCAATAGATTATAGCACGAGGAATGTTTACAGCGCGACGCGAATCGGAGAGCGTTAATTTTTCCTAGAGCTATAATCGTGACTAGGCACATGGGGCATTCAACGTTTTATTTTATTTTAGTTCTCAAAATTTAAGGATCTAGTATTTTGGCTACAGACTACTGCGTCATCGTTTTGCTGGCGTTGTAAATTTTTGGTGTGCTATGGTTTCTATGCAGATTGTTGGTATTGCTATACTACATTGTTGGTGATTGTTATACTGCTTAGCAACTTTATAGGCCCTATGGCCATAAAAGCAGCTTTACGCCCGCTATCGAGTGCCAATAAACAAGATTATGGTTCCAAAATAAAAGAAATTTATTTAATAATAATAATAAAGTGTCTTTCATTATAACATTATAATTGAAGAAGAAGAAAGTTTAACAATGCAGGCGAAGTTCAGCCTGCTTAATTGTAATTTTTATTACAGTATTATCCTTTGCTATCTTAATTCTCTTTGTGTAATGCAAATGGTACTATAACCAATTTCAATAAACAATTTTATAATTTCTAGTTTCAAAGCGCCTTATTTGCAACAATATATTTTCTCTCTCTCTCTCCGTCGTAAACTTCTTGTCAAAAGCGTCGTGACCCAAGAACTACTATATTTTCTCACTGGGTTGTAAAACGTAAGTAGAAATATAGATACATAAAATAACACAAACTACCACTGCATCTTTCTGATTGCCTCAAGGAGGCGACCCAAGAAAAATTTTTATTTGAAAAAAGAGCGGTAGGCTAAAAACTTTGGGCGCTTATGATCTAAACTATAAACTAAGACAAAACAATAACACAAAAACTATATGCTTACAACTGAATTGAGCATAGCAACAAAACTCCTAATGTGAAATTCTCCTGGATTAAAAAAAATTTATATAATTAACAGGTATTTATATACGTATGAGTCCTAAAAACACGTATTTATGAAAACCTTTTCTAATCATCGTACTTCTTGTGATGAAACTCATCTTGAGCCAGGCTCAAGGAACCACGTAACGTTGGCAAAACGTTCTTCTGGTTGTAAAAAGTAACAATGGTATAACTCTATCCATCATAACAATTCGAATGCTCCAGCATCAAAAGAGTATAAGTTGTTAAGTATGTAGTCACCAGATGAAATAATTGAATGCGTGTGGTTCTGAAGTCTTCAAATCTGACAAACTTTGTAGCTTTTTGTTAAAGGTTTAATTAGTATTATTCCGCGTTTACTACAAGAACGAAATGTATTCTAGTCAATACATAAATTGATTACGTATGCTGTATGCTTATATATGACTTATGGAAAGCTAAATCTAAACATATTAATATTAATACCATTATGACCACACGCATTAGATTTAATATTATTCATTATTTTATATACTGTTCACAAATCAACGAAGCAAAACCTCTTAGCTGTAATTAAATCGAATTCGATTATTGTCACAGCAATCTAAAGGGAATATCGATTCAAGACCTTGAAACTGTGTTGGAAAAACGAATTATATTGGAGTCATTATGGCCTTTTTGATTCGCACTCATCCTATGTTTTTAAAAATATTTTACATTTATGGAAACATTCCAATAGTGCAAAATTTGGATTTTAGAGGTGGGTAAAGATCTTTTAGAAATATAAGTTTGGATTGGGGTTGACGTTGCGGGCAAGCTGTTCATAGGACGCATCCATCAACACCATGTCTAATGAGTAATGGCAGCGGAGACTAGACTTGGATGGACCATCACAGGAAGAGTGCCTGGAATCACGAGCAAGAAAACATTTGCGCTCATGGCAGTTTCTCTATTGAAGCAAATATAAAAAAATTGGAATCTACTGGAATTTAAGATCGTCCAAAATTAAAGTCCAAGGAAGAAATGGAACCGACAGCGCTTGAACATTTAAAAAGAACAGTTAAAAGAACTTTTAAAAGAAAGTAAAAAGTAAATTTTTCGAGGTTTAAGAATGGATATCAATGGGAAATCATTGTGGGTAATCCTTTAAAGACAAATCGAAAGTTAACAAAACCACAAAGATATAAAGACGTTTTTGCGTATTACAACCCAGCTTCTCTCCACTTCGGGCTTGTTAAGCAAAAGTATTGTTCGAGTTTCGATAGTTGGGGACTCAGCCATTCTGTTAGAAGAACGTCTAGATCTCAAGAGAAGTAAGAGGACAACAGTATATTCCAGGGAAAGAAGTAAACTTCCCTGTTTCTGAGCCTAAGAGTGTTTACATGAACTACGAAAAAAGTTCCAAATAGGCCATTTTAGTGTTAAAATTGGATATATATCGGCTGACCGGCTTCAAAACCAAACAGCAAAAGCATGATATATTAAAGGTTATTTTATTAAAACATTTAATTTAATTTATAAAACAAACGCTCTATTATGGAGAGGCAGCATATAAATTCACCAACCCCGAGACAATTCTACTATAGTACTGCCTGCAAGAAAGCTTATGGCTTGTATGATTATTTTATATGCTGTCGCGAATTCGTCCAAAGTCGGGGTGACTGACAATCCTACAATACTCTTATACACGAAGACTAAAGCTATTGTTTCGAGATTAATAAGAACACTTAAGTATAAATAATTGCATTTATTTTCTGGCATTTACAGAACAACTGCAATCATATAAGGTTGCTCATTAACTAGTAAATTCTCAGTTTAGTATAACCAAGAAAACTCGTTAGGCGTTCTCAAAATTTCTAATAAGCCTAGCAGAATACCTCTTATTTTCGAACTTTAAGTCCCGTACATGAACGTGACAATACATAATTTCTGCATACTGCTATGAATTCTTGAAAATTGTGGGTTTCACACGCCAAAATGTGTCATGCGGTCGACAACTCGTAAATGATCTTTAATAAAGTTTACAACTCTACTAAAGGAATGTTCTCCAACCGGCACGTATTTTTAGTCTAATTTTTATTACCGAGTGGCAATAGTTGCGCTTCTGATCACGTACTCATAATCTAGTTTTGGTCAGTTTTTCAGCCTACGAGGTAAACCCTGCATAAATTTACTCTTGTGCTTTTATGCGATTCAAATACTTCTACTTTCCCAGAGAAAGGCATGTTCTAAATACCGGCTTTTAGCTGCTCATTGTAACTTGTATATGACAAATTTGCCTAGGAAATTCTACCTTAAAAATATTTACGTTACAGATTGCGTATGACGAACTAAAGTACAGTCTATTCGTACAAAAGGGTATAGTTCAATTTTCACACAAGAATGCAAATAGTAACAATGCGGAAAGATAACCACAGACACAACCATGTAAAATACATTTCGTGATTCACGTGTTAAAGGAAAAACCGCTCTTAAACCAGAAGAATGTGGTCATAACAACATCTTTAGGAGATCGTTATTTTAACAGCTACTATCTATACATTTCACTTGAGAATATTCTATCGGCCACCTTATTAGCCACAATAGTCCCTAATCAACTATTACTTATTCCTAAAATTGCAGGAGCTGTTGTGGAAAGTTTTTAAACAAGCGACAAGGTTTTTCTGACTTCGAAAGAACTGATCTGGCTGGGTCAGAACTTACAAAACATCGACCGCGTATTTACGAGTACATCCTATTGCAACGTTATCTACTTTTAAGTAATTAAGAACAAACAATAAAACTTAACGTGAATAAAGTCTTCAAATTAAAGTAAAATTGTAGAATACAATACAACATACTAAAATAAATTAAATATATGTAAATAGATTAAGTTAAAGAACCTAGCAACAACTAATCAACCGGCGAAGCAATTAATAATGAATGCATTTCGCCGGTCAAAAGAGCGAAACATATTATTAAACAATGTAGTTGGTGTTGACACTTTTGTCTTGCTTTTTCTTAATTTGTGTTGGTCTCACAAGACAAGACGAGATCTGGTGATTTGAAATACAAGACAAGACAAGACAAGACAAAAAGTCTTGATAGACAAGACAATAAATCTTGCATGAACAAGAAATCTTGCTAATACAAGAAATGATAAAATGTAAACAAAGAATAAAATAAGAATAGACACCTTCAAAATGTTTTGCTGGCATAGAATGTTGCGCATAAAACCAATGTGTCGATTTTAGATGAAACAAAGTCAGAAAAACTCCTTTCAAACATCGTGTGCATAAAATTACTTCAATTTTAGAAAAACTTATATCCTGGAGGAAATCATTGTTCAAGGAAAACCACATGGCTTTATATCACACCGACGCACCATCTTCAGTTGCCACGCAAAGAGGTTAAGACTGACTACAATAAAAAACGCTTATTAACAAAAGAGCTAAAATGCTGAAAACACAGTTTGACAACGAAAAACATCAATCACGATATAAACACGAGAGAGAAAGAGAATATACAAGCTAAGAGTCATAAGCTTTGAATAATTTTTTATGCATTAAATAGATACTTTATTTAAGAGGAAATTTAAAGTATAAAATCATTTGCAAAATAAAAATGATTGATTTTTGATAATTGTAAGGAACGATTTAAATCATAAATATGTTTAAGCCTCACCTAACCCAAGCCAGGAGTAGCCAGGCATACGGAACTTGATGCGGCATTCAGACAATTTTTATGCTTTCCGAAATGAGAGCTTCCCTGGAAAATAGGAACGAATGTTGCCATGATAGTAAAACAGTCTTGTAACACTTTAAATAAAGTCTGAAAAAACATCTCGTGAATCTTCCACCAATATTTTAAGAAAACACGCATATAAATATAGAAATGGTAACGTAGTTCCTCATATGTGTGTACGAGTTATACAAAATAATAGTATTTAAAATACATCTGTAAAGGGTTTTACTCAAAACTTCCCTCGCAAGTGGACGTTATGACACTAAACAATTTTGAAAATCAAAACAAAATAGGGGTAAGAATATTTTCACTTATCACTTAATAATACTGAAACCATAAAAGAAAACGCTTCAGCACTTGCGAACGAGCCAGCGAATGCAATTTAAATTATTCGCGAGTAGTCCGAACTAAAGCATGCGTTCGCTGCCTCGATTACGAAGGTCGCCTCCGATCGGTGACACGCAGCTGCCATTTATTGTTAAATTATATTTTATTTTTTACACATTTATTGGTTTCCATTTTCGTCAAGGCTAAAGCCTAAGATATGTGAAATTTGCTACTTTAATATATTTCTCAGTTAAAGCAAAAGCAAAGAAAATTGTATTTTTTAAGGTATTTACCCTGTATATAGTTATCCAACATTTTCTCGGTTTCATGCATCTGCATGTAAAATATAATTTTTCTCCAACAAATAGTTTTTGAGTTATACCGCTAGCAGGCAGAGAGACAAACGGAATTGAGAAAACCTGTTATTCTTCAGAACGTAAAGATTTGTAGATAACTCGAAAGGTGATTTTTTCGCGATTACAATACTTCCTTCGTCTTTCAGACAAGCGAAGTAACAAAATTGACGTCATTTTGCAAGACAAGACAAAAGAAGATGTGATCTTGCATCTTGCAAGAATCGAGCAAAACCAAGACTTCAACTTGTTTTACAAAATGTAATTTTCTAAATTTTGCAAGATTTCTTGTCTCAGCCATCAGTGAATGTAATAATTGAAGTGAATAGAAAAACCTTAGTCGATTTGTAGACGGCGCAACAAATTAAGACGTTACATCAGAAACGGTAAGCTCGGTTATGGCTCTCTGAAGCAGTAAATAGGATGCATGTGGATTGGATGGAGATGCGTACGGAATGGATCGCCATGTGTACGGAACGGATCGACATGTGTACAAAACGGAAGCAGACAACTACATAGAAACCTATGACTTCAAATAAGAAATCAAATTCATTTAGACACAGCTTACGCAGAATCAAAATCGCAGGAAAATAAGCCGAAATCACAAGCTGGCAAATTAAAAAAAGGCGCGGCAGCGTTGTCCCATGCAAGTGCACAAAAATTATAAAAACAAACTGAGAAACCGCCGTTAAAAATAATCACCTAAGCTGGATTCATTAAAAATTAAATATTTTACATCTAAACTAAAATCGAAATTGTTTTTTGTTAAAGCAGAGTAATCAAGTTTTAGCTTGATTTAACCACACAAATATCAGAACATTCATCTAATAACAGTCCATTATTATTGTAAACTGCAACGATAAAACGTTGTACTTTTCTAAGATGTATTGCAATGGTTTAATACCCACAGCAAATCTGGTTGCCTAACTAACACGAAAATGAAAGAACTCAAAATGCGCACAGAATTAATATTTTGTTTATTTCAAGATAAAGTCAGTATTTTACACTAATAAATGCACGTAATATGATTAGCAGTAACTATCATTTGATTGGGAAAGGTTAGCATTAGATAAGGCAGAATCAAAAACGCTACGTTTAACGTTTTATTCATAATTGATGTTCGGAATGGCAAGCGCTTAATTTATGTATCTGGCAGATTTGATTGGGTAGTGTCAATACTATAATGAGAATTTAACATGATACAGAAATGGTTTGTGGCGTGATAGAAATTATATGAGCGTATGAGTAAAAGTTTATGAAGCCAGAAAACGGCAAAACAGCTGACGGGTAAAGAAACGGTGCAAAGCAGTGCAAGGAAGCAAAGATTACATAGAGCAAGATAAGGCAACTTATTACAGGACACAGAGAAATGTACAGTACTAATTATAATCTTGTGAAACAGCGCATCTAAAAACTAAAGTGATTGAAAGCAGAGTAAAGTTTAAAGTGACCATTTCCAGGAAAAAGACTCATTTCATGAAACAATTGTAAAACTTAGTTGCTAGGAAACAAGATATTAAATAATTTTGACTAAAGAAGCCCTGTAAAATTGTGTTTTGTGCAAGAGGTGCTCACAGTTTTATGTTAAATTTTCATATTAAAAAGTTTCTTGTATGAGCCAAAAAGTGACTTAATATTCGCCAATCTCCAGAGTGCAGTTGTATAAAGCTCCTTCTTGCTATAACACCCCAGTAAAGAGAAAGAAGCTCTGCAAAAATTGACCAGGTGCGTTCTACAGCCATACCAGTTTTTCGGGAAAGTTTTCGAATAGTTGAAAGCATCGGCCAGCAAGAATTATGTGTGCTGCGTAGTGGGAAATTCTTTATCGAGCCCTACATCCAGAGATTTGGAGCAGGAAGCCGTCACCAAGTTTATAATTGCCGTGGCGTCGTTTGATTCTGTGATCCAGCCTACAAAGCTGCCCTTGCAAGGTAAATTTCACAGGCAAGCAATTGGAGAAGGCCCACTAGCTTTGGGTTTCATCAAGATTAGACTTTGTACGAGGTGTAGAAGCAGGCCCTAGTTCCCAGATTTCCAGAGAGGTTTTATCGAGGTAGCGTCCTTTGATTTTGCGGATAAGCGGTTTTGGACACCGAAAATGGCAGGAAGTTAAACACAAGCAGATCTCGGCGTCCCTACGCTACTGAAACAAACCAGGTTAACCGGAAATTAGGTCTATTATTTGCATTATATTTACCTGACGTGAATTTTTGCCATTTTTTTGTGGTTTGCCTTACGCTATTTTTGTAGAAGCAATACATATCTGTTTTGATGTCACTTTGAAGGTTAATCTGTTATGTCAGATACGAATTCAAACAATTGCCATACGAATTAATCTGTCCTACTCAAAAGTAATTGTAATAAAAGTTGTTGAACCTACCCATTTGACTAGAGTTTTTCTCATGCTAGACCCAAGCTTTATTTGATTTGATTGCAAATGAATATAATAGAAAGAGCAATAAACTATTTATTTTGCAAATATTAATTATAATATAATTTTACTAAGCCCTGAGAACGACACAATCTTGAATTCTACTATTACAACCAATCATAATTTGTGGTGATTTGCCCTATATATTTAAATTATTATTAAAACCTTTATTAGGAGAGAGCCTATCATTACAGTATATGTATGGTTTCTTAAGGTTTGTACCTGTTATATAAAAGCTATATACTTATATATATCGCTTCTATATTTTACATCTTTTTCTTGAATTTTTCTCACGAAATGATGAAGGTGGCATCTTCAAATTCTTATGTTCTTCGTCGTTTTCGTATAATTTTGCAGGTGAGTAATGTAATCATTGAGTAGAGTAGAGCATTTATTTGTTATAACTATTGTAAAGATAGTTTGAGTTTATTTTTTCAATATTATTTTGTTTAAGAGGTTTGTAAGGACGTCTATCTAAACTATAAACTCAGCCAAAACCATTCACAAAAACCATATGCTTACAATTAAATTGAGCCTAGCAACAAGCTCCTGATGTTTTCCAAAATGAAACTCGCTTTGAATACAAAATGTATATAATTTGACTGCGCCAGCATCAGAAGCGTATAAGTTTTAAAGTATTTAGTTCCCATATAAAATACAACTTTTAATATTATATGGGAGTATATCTTAGAGATTTTCGGTTAAATGCCTACTGGTCTCAAGTCTTCAAATTTGACAAACTGAATTATTGTGTTTCCGGAAAGAAGAAAATGTATCTGATCAATACATACATTATTAACTAAGTATGGGGTGTAAGAAAAATGGTGGGCTGACTATACACAGGCGGCTTCTACAAGTGAAAATAAGAAAAAAACTTTCCATCCTCTGTCGAAGATCCCCAATGTCTTAAACTGGAGTAGAATACAATATATTTTAGATATCCGCATAAGTAACAATTGAGAGGAATTAGATCGGGTGACCGTGCAGACTACGCTACAGGTCCACCACGACCAACTCATCTTTTAGGATATACCATGTTAAAAATTTGCATGCTGTGTGACTGAAGTGGGCCGGTGCACCATCATGCATGAACCACATGCCTTCTATAAGATCTAGTGGAACAGCTTCCAGCAAATCTGGTAAGTCATTTTCTAAAAAATACCAGTAATTCTGGCCAGAAAGTCGTACGTGTAGTATAATAGGACCAATGAAGAATTCGTTGATAATTCCTACCCAGACATTTAATGAAAATTGCTGTTGTTGCCTGGACTGAATAATGTCATGTGGGTTTTCTTCTTGCCACTGATGTAAATTGTAAAAATTAATGATACCATCTCTAGTAAAGCCGGCTTCATCAGTAAAGAGCACTGATGGCAAAAAGAGAATAACGGTGGCACATATTTCTAACAACCATGCACAATAAGCTTTTCATTAAGTCCCCGTACTCTTTGCACGTGGTAGTACTCTTTGCACGTGGTACGGATAAAGTTGATTGGTTCTTAAAATCCGCCACGCAATCATATGATCGACACCTTCTGCTAATGCAATTCTTCCAGTTGTATCACCTGTATTTTCTTAACACGACCCAACACATGTTGTTCCAAGTCCAAAGTTCTTGTAGTTCGCGGTCTACTGTAATCTCGGTAAATATTAGTTTGGGAAATGGTGTCTGCTTGCTTCAGCCCTATTACAATGTGCCAAACCCTACATTAAATGCATGTCGGACATCTCTTCGAAAGAGAATAATCTGTCATTTTTTAATTAGAAAACAATACTAAGGACCTAAATAACTGAAACGACTGAAAACAAGAAGCGCAGATTACCTACTTGATAATGGCCTGTAAAGCTTAAATGCGTGTAACTAGTGATTTTTTTTTAATTTACTGCTGCAACTCAGTAACGAACCAATTTAGAACATGTTTTTATGAACTTCTTTCCTTACTTTTAGTCGTAGAAGCCCGCCATTTTTTGACACCCTGTATATTGAGATATGATATATGAAAAGCTTAATTTAAACATATCAATATTAATACCGTTATAATCAAAAGTATTAAACTTAATATTATTAATTATTATTTTACCTACGGTTCCCAGTCGTCCAAGCAAAACTTCTTACTTATATTTAAATCGAAGTCGAATATTGCCACAGCAATCTGAAGAGAATTTTGATTCAAGACCTTAAAACTAGACACTTCAATCGTGTTGATAATCTGTATTACATTAGTCATTACGACATTTTTGATTTGCAGTTATCCGGTTTAGAAACAGAATTTCCATTTGTGGAAACATTCTAAGTGTTCAAGAAAGACCTTAGTTTCAAGAATTGTAGCAGCAGAAGATTTGGATTTCCGAGATGGGTAAATATTGTTCAGAAATAGATGCTTTGAGTGGGAATGATGTTGCGGGAAAGCTTGTCATATGTCGGTTCCATCATCATGTCTAATGGCAATGTAAGCTAGACTAGAATAAATCATCATCATGTCAGTTTCTCAGTATTATCAATTGCCAAATTTATGAAATTGAAATCTACTGAAATTACGGATCGTACAAAATAAAATTCCAAGAAAGTAATTGAACCGACCGAGCTTAAACAGTTTAGAAACAGTTAAAATTAATTTGTAAGATCGGTATGAAATAAAGTTTCCGTGAATTAAACATAAATATCAATGGAAACCTTTGTGTGTAATCTATTAATGAAAATGTTAAAGTTGACAAAACCACAAAGATGAAAAGACATTCCCAAATATTACAACTTAGTTTCTCTTCCACTTCCAGATAATTAATCGAAAGTATTCTTGTAGTTTCGATGGTTGGAGTCTAGACCATTTTGTTAGAAGAGCGTCCAGATCCCAAGTGAATTAAACAGGCAAGAGTATATTTCAGAAAAAAATTATACTGTCCTGTTCCGCGCTTATAAGTGTACAGTTACGGACACCTCAAAGTGCACGGTTTTTGTTACTATGGTTATTTTTGCGATTTTTTCGGCTTATTAAATGGGGTTTCTCCAGTGGCGTTGCTCGTGATTATAAGAATAGGTATTACTTTTTTAATGTTTGTATTTTAGCAAAGTTTCACAAGTAAACAAACTATATAATATTATGTATTTAATAAATATGTATCAGTATTCAATTGCTACTACGCTTTGCAGTTTGTTTCGCATAGATTTGACCAATGTTTCCATATTGTATCCTTCTCTCAGTTCCTTCCAAGCATTTCTTATTCTTTCCCATAATTAATCGGTTTCGTTTGGTGCAAAATCCCTGGTCTAAATTTTTGTAGTTAAATAGCCCCAAACATTTTCGATGGGATTCAAGTCCGGACTTCTTGCAGGCCATGGTAATAAATTGATATTATTCTCATCAAACCATCAATGACCAGCTCCTGCTGTATGCACAGGACAGTTATTCTGTGAAAATAATGTTATCAATTACGTTAACATAACAAAATTAATTAATTAGGTAATATATTGCCTGTTGAAAATTAAATTGATTAGGAAAGACCTCTCTTACAGATGGCAGCATCACATTTTGCAAAATGTTGCGATCATTTTCAGCATTCAGTCGACCATTAATTCTATAGTATTCCGCAGATCCGTGAGCATTGATCTATCCCCATACGTTTACAGAGAATCGTTCACTACTCCTTAAGGGTTGAACGTAATATTGCTCCTCAAATCTTGAATTTTGTGGTCTACACACCCTTAATCGTCAATTGGTAAATGATTGAAATACCTTTTCACCTGAGAAAACAGTCGTGTTCCAAAAGACGTCGATCTCATTCAAATACTCTTCATTCTTTGTTCTCTAGTGTTAAAAAAACTTTTCTTGCAGAAGTCTTTGCTGCCAACGATATTTAATTCTGAAGGTGCAGCTCTTGCTCACATGCAAATCTGTTGCGACTCGACTCTGCCAGTTTTGTAATAAATAGCTCGCATTTTCTCTGCTTCTGACAAATGTCTGGGAATTTACCGAGTTTTCAGTTCTATGACAGTTGATGACAAACGTAAACGTCAAAACTCGACGCCTATGATTAGAATATCGTATTACAAGCTAAAAATCTGCCGTGCACTTTGAGTTGGCCGCAACGGTACATATGAAAAGCGGAAGCCAACGTATTCTTAAAGCTTGATTTATGTGTAATTGTATTCATTAATCGGAAGAGGAATGATGTTAGAATTAGAACTTCTATTTCCAAACTGATTAAAAACTGGTTTATTGGCTAGTTTTTACTTTCCCATACCCATAGGTATAGGGAAGTCTTGGAATCATGAAAATTTTGGATATCGAGATTTTCACAGAAATATCCGTTTTGGGCCTCTAGGAACCCAAAAAAGTGGTTTTTAAAAAATGTCTGTCTGTGTGTGGGTGTGTGGGTGTGTGGGTGTGTGGGTGTGTGGGTGGGTGACGCTCCTACAGCCGAAAGTATTGCTCCGATTTTGATGCGCTTTGGAATGCGGGGGTGTATCGAAAATTCATCGACAAAATAAGCTTTTCAAAAAATCCGAAACCGGAAGCGGAAGTTACGCATGTTTTTTTGGTATCACTGTTTTCGTGATTAAAATTTTGAAAATTTTATCGCGTATAACGATAGAGGGTCATAAGACAAATCTGTGAGTTTTTTGCCGAATTCGCTAGGTTTAAAATGAAGGGCGCTATGATTTTTTGAAAATTTTGAGTTTAACGCCCTATTACTCAAAAACGGATGAATCGATTCATTCATTTTTTTTTCTGAATAGTATATGAAGGCTAACATGAGGTGATATAAAAAGTGTTTTGAAAAATATTAAGGGGCCTAAATTACAAATTTTCAAAATTTTGGGAAATTTTCTAAAAATCATTTCTCAAAAACTGCCCACAGGAATTTGTTTAAACTTCATACACTAATAGACCCCGAAAAGGGCTATCGATCTGTTTTTTAAAGAATCTCATGAATTATCTGTGGCGCCCTCTACGAAGCTTTGAAGTTTGAAAATTTAAACCCCTTTAATTAATAAAAAAAACAAGATAGGTAGCTGGGGTTTTCACTGAATTGCTCAGTGCATAATGGAGCATATGAATATGCAAAAAAATATTACACTCGTGGATATATGTAAGCGCACCGGCCCCCTCCCGCCTCTATTTTTGAAAAATAATTTTTTTATTCTAACGGTTGTTATATTTTTGCGTCAAAGAATCTTTTTCAGCGAAAATAAAAAAATCGATTTTGTATGCCCTAGAAAATATAATTTCCAGGTACTTAGAAAATTTTACCTCGGTGCTACAGCCGTTTTGAGGAAAATAATACATAAACTAGCACAGTGGCGGCTTGTCCACTTGGCGTCATCTACAGAAGCTCGGTGGTCACGTTTTGAACTACACATTCTGTTATATTTACCCGCAATTTACGTGAAAGTGTAAACGCTTATCACGGTGAAGACGTGAGTCATCGAGTTGAAATTTTGATATGTTGTAAAGACTGTTGAATAAAGACGATATGAACAGTTTCCAGTATGGAAAGTCCAGGGAGGTAGTCATGTCCACTTTTTAGTTTCTATAGTTGGGGGGGGGGGGGGGGGGGGGGGTTCCGGGGGCAGCTTCCTGCATATATCTAGAACTTTGTAACTGTGTGAAAAAATTTAAGAAAACCTTCATCAAAAATCGCCAAGGAAGAAAACGATTTAGACAGGCTCTTTAATGATACATATTTTATGTCATGGTTTTCATTGATCATCAAATACGATGCATGCTAGAAATGTAGTTTAGAAACGTGAAACTGTGAAAAAAATAATTCTGATTGAATTTTCTCTGATAAAGTATATAGAACATTAAGTAGTTGAGATGTTCCAAACACGAGGAAAAGTCATTAAGTAATTCACTGAAGGCTATTATAAAAACACTTAGAGAAATGCTTAGCCAAAAACAAGTTTTATTTTTCAAAAAAGTATCCACCAACATTAATACACTTATCTCATCGCTTTATCAATGCCCCAATGCTTGTTGCATAAAAGTCTTTGGGCTGCCGTCTGAACCATATGCGTACCTCTTGTTGAACATGGTTATCACCCTTTTGAGCGCCCTTGAGGGAATTTCTCGACCCAGTTGTATACTGCTTTACGCGACAAACATTTTTCACCGTAAACAAGAGACATTTCCTTATGGATCTCTTTTGCAGAAGTCCTTTTGTCCAGAAAACGCACAACAGCACGCTGCTCTTCCACAGTACACTCTTCTAGCACGGTCGCCATTTTAACACTGCCTGCGCACGCGTGTTATTGGAACACGGCAACTGTTACTTGAATATCATAAAGCTGGATTGTGCTGCCACTTAATGACACATAGGGAAATAGCTCACTGCTATTTTCAGCTTTCACACATCCGTTTGTGACTTACTTAATGACTTTCCCTCGTATAAACGCGGCATATGTGATTTTTGTCTACGGTCACCTTGATGAATATTTTTTAAAATCACGTGTTATAATTATTGCATTCAGTACAAAAACTCGTTTGCTCCAGCATCAAAGGATTATAAGTTGTTTGATTATAAGTATTTAGTTACCAGATAAAATACAAATTTTAATATTATTTATATCTTAGACATTGTTGATTACATACGTATTGGTCTCAAGTCTTTAAATTTGACAAATTTAATTATTGCATGTTTCCTGCAAGTAGAAAATGCATTCTGATCTATACATACATTGATTAGGTATGTTATATTTTGAGATGTGACGGATGGAAAGCTTAATGTAAACATATTAATAGTTATACTATTATGACCAGAATCATTACGTTTAATATTATTCATTATTTTACATGATGTTCCCAAATCAACAAAACAACACCTCTTACTGGCAATTAAATCGAATTCGATTATTACCCCACCAATTTGAAGAGATTTTTATTTCAAGACCTTGATACTCTACTTCAACCGTGATGGTAATATGAATAACATTAGTCATTAATACATTCTTGATTCACAGTTATCCTATTTTAAAAAAACATATTTTACATTAATTGAAAATCCTGTAACTGTCTGATTTTATTGTTCACGATACTTACGTTTTCTCTATTAAGTCGAAAGTATACAGCAGTGTTAAACTAATTTTCGAAGAATTTGTGAACGTGATGAGCGAAACGCTAAGTACATTTTATTCAGTTGAAGCGAAAATTTCAAAATAATACCTCAGTTAATCGAGTGGTATCGCAATGGTATTATTTTTAAAAATTTAACATTTAATACATAATTTATAAGCAAAATAATAAAACATCAATAGCAACCGAAACCAGAATAAAGTAATATCATATCAAAATGCCTTTAACAATATCGTACTACACCGATAAGGAAGCTCAAGAACAGTCTAGCTCTTAGAATGCACAACACCGGGGGAGTTCTCATAAATTTTTATCAAATTTATTACAAATACACGTTTATCTTTAATGGTCAAATTGTGCACTTTATTCGCTAAATTATTTAGCTATTAAATTATTGTTCGAAGTAACTATAAAATAAATTTATGCTAATGCTATTCTTTCAACATCCATTATCACTCCCTAACATTACCCAAATACAAAGAGCAAGGTATGGAACCGTTAGATGAATAATGCGGGTCACACCAAATATACTAGCAGGAGTTTTATTAAATGCCACCATGCATAATACAGAGGCGCCATCTGGCTGCCTATTATCGCCATTAAAGGCAGACAGAAGTGCTCTTAATTACATAAAAGACTACTTAGGGTGCAAAAGTTGGCAAAAGATATTGATTACCCATCGTCGCTTCAAGGTGCCATCCACGCTATTTCAGTCCAAACCGAGCCTACGGTCCATATCTATTATCGGTTTAAAACCTCATCCATCAATCTTTCTCGGCTCGCACAATGAACTATAAAAATGCGCCCACACCTTACAATTTAATTCAGAAACAACCTTAACTTTTTAAACATTCAAAGCCTCACACTTCTTCTGAAAAATGACACAGGCGACCTTGTTCTAATAAAAAATTGACCCAGAGCGGCGCTTCTATTCCAGCAAAAGCTCTAGAGCTTTTCCCCGGTCGCCGTTTAATTAATAATTAAATTTAATTGAGTTGCGTAAGTAATTTAGATTATAACGATAGCAGATCGATCGCTATCTCCGTATCTTTCGTTTCATTAACAGAGTAGTGATATTGCGTTCTTTGGCATATTTGATAACTATCTGCTCTTTCCTAGCGTGACCTGGAGTAAATTCCGAACATGCAGATCGGCCGGATTGGCGCAAATAGGAGAATATGCAAAGTATACCTATATTCGTGCCAGGTCATGGGTAGGTTCAAGGCTGCCTGGGTCTCGTATTTACCAATTTTTCATCGTGGGCCGTTCGCGGTATTTTAGCGAATCTGACAATACTAACCTAGAAAAACACACCATGGGTTCACCAGCAGACTTAAATGAAATATTGATATTTCGGTAGGTTCATTTATTACTCTTCTAGCAAGTGCAAGGTGGCAATTTAATTAAACTACAGGGAGTGTAAACGGAATTGGAAATTTTAATTATTGCAAGTTAAAAATCTTCTTTTTCAACGATTTAATTAATAGACCGAGTTCTTAAATATGCAAGGCTATCGAAATGTTCTAAAATATTTAATGGAAAAGGTTAGAGTAGTGCGGGAATACATACTTACAAATGTTTACATGACAGACTCTCAACACCTCATACACCACTATTAAGTCGAAATAAAGTTTAGTTCAATACAAAACTATTATATTATCATGTCCTGTACAAACACTTCCGAGCCACTATTATTAACGATCAATGGGTAAAACCGGTAAGACTTTCTCAATTAAATTTATTAACGCTTTTAGTTCAGATCACAGCGACGCCTATAATTGGCCTGGCTGTTGGCTGAGTGCTATATAAATAAAAAAAAAATAAAAAATCACTACGATAAATCACCAATTATTGTTGTCCCTAGCACAGTAACCTTTGACTAATATGTCCCATTGTTTTTTTTCTTAACTATTATAACTCTGTCAAAGTAATTTCCATCAAGTTTGAGGTAGTAGTCAGAAGTAATTAGTAAATGTTTAAATAAATATGAGGCTACAATAAATGAAATCAGGATTGCGCTTGTAAATCTTTATTTAACCACCAAATTAACTAAACTGTTTCCATTTTTCTCTCGTCTCTCAATACACCACATCTATTTATTAGCCAAAATATCAATTCTACTAGTGAATCACCCGAGCTACGCTTCGGTGGGAAAGGGTGCTACAAGTCACAATCAAAAACACGTACAACCTTGCCAATTATATATACAAAAATGTCGATAGATTAATATTAAAATCACACTATTTAATTGTTCTTTTAAATTTGACGTCGAAATCGGCGCTGAAGAGTTCTTCGTAAACGTACTACATCAGCTGTTTCAACCGATCGTAATTTAGTTTACTTTACTTTTTCGTACTTTTTTTGAAAATAAAAACCGGCTTACGATCTAAGTCTAAAAATTTGCAAAATTTTAAGATATGATACAATTTAATCGGTCCAGTATCTTCGGAGGAGATAGCGAACAAAGAAAGAGACTACCGATTTTATGGTACAAGATTAGAGAAGACTTTATTTGACTTTTGTGAAACCACTTTCATTATCGCAAAATGTAGTCCACTTAAATATTTCTTAAGTATTCCATAAATATGAAAATCGCTTCTTGATACAACTTCAAATTCAAGCTTTTGAACTATGTCCTTAGCTTTCATTGATTAAAGGAATGGGCAATATCAAGTTATCAAAGAAAATATCTCTTGATATAAATCGACGTCATTTTACTTAGTAGGCTACACAATAGGAAGTGCTATTGATTGTAATTTGTACCAACAAATAGTTGCAATATTACTGTTCCAGCTGATGAAGCAGCTTTGAATATGGCGATTGACGTCATTCGTTGAACGAGTGTTTGCATTCTGGATGAAAGTGGCGGATCCAGGTATTATTACGAACTCAGAGCTGGAAAAGTACTTTTCTGAAGTATTTCACTACTAAATACTAAATACTTTTTGAAAATCGAATGTATTTAAATTTTGTACACTTTTTGGGAACAAAAACAAATTAAATAATAAATATCTATAATGTTTGCTATGGACAAGGTTAAAATGAGGCGGTTGTTCCCTCTCGGTGGTTATCGTACGTTAAATTTGAGCAAGGTGTCTCGCAGGCCTTAATATTTCAATAATCATTTTCCTTTTGGCGGGTTAACGGCGTGTTATTATCAGTAATAGCCGGCCAATATTGGTATAGACTAATCTCATGTTCGACATCATTTTAAATGATGAATATGTTGAGTTGGGGCAGCCTAGTGTTAATAATGACTACTTTGATCTGACCAAAATTGAAATGAAATAAAAACTAACAAACAATTCAGTATTATTCTGGTTAACTTTTATTTTTTACTTAAAGCGCATACATTCTAAAATAATTCTTCGTAGCTATCCATAGGTATTGGAAGTTAAAACACAAAATAAAAATGAATAATCATTAAGTTTTATATTATTTATTGCAGCAGTCCGTAAATTTATGACATTTTGAATTGCAAAGAAAAGATTTACCTCTGCACTTACATCTATTTTATTGACGTTTTCGTGTGTAAGAATGTGACGTTTCGCATGCTTCCAAATTGTTCTAGAACGATTTAATTGCCGTTATCAATTTGTAGGCGCTATCACAGTCACAAGAATGCGTGACGCGCGAACATTTGAAACCACGCGGAGGGTAAGAAAAGCTTGACGAATTTCGTCAAGAGATCCTGCTGATTGTTCGATAGAGCACAAGTGTTTAACCGGCGAGTTGCGCAAGCTACACAGCGCAGCTCAAGTGCGCGGGAAAAATAATATTCGAATTCGAAATTACGACAGACGGTGCATTCTACACGCAACAACTCCCCCTTACCAAAACAGAAAAATTCGCAGGAATTCTTCTACACTCAGATGAATCCTACGCAAGAAAGCTCAGCCAGAAACAAAATCAGGAAGGGCATCACCCCGCTAATAAGCTTACTAACATACACACACACACACTTGGAAACCCAATTCTACCCCACGATATGGCAATTACTTGAGAAGACGATAGTGACCCCAGGAGGAACCCGAGGCCAGACCAACCTCACGACAGGGATCGAGACTGCTTGTCGCTGCTGGATGGCAATGTTGCGCCGGCGAACAGTCCCGTAACAAGCCATCGCGAAGAAGTTCCAACCCCAAGAACCCCCCAAAATTACCCCGTATCTCCCCAAGTACCCCCCTGACAACTTTCTATAAAATAAAACCCCAAGGTGAAAGCAAGATCCCCATAGTTAAGATACTGCGAGACCGAAATGGGACTACACTGAGCAAAAAGGACGGTTAGGGTTCTTCTTTTGACACTGAAAGGGGAGAAGGTAACCCCGGAAAAAGAGGGCCACAGTAACCAGAGAAGTGATAGGCAGAGCCAACATACATGCCAAACGACACACATACCGACTGAGAGACCCTGCAGCGCCCCGAACGGCCTAGAGGAAATCTCTACGAGTCTTGATCCCATTAACAACAAAGATCTATTCAATACAAAAGACCACAATCACACCAGTTCAAGAGAAGTAAATTAGAGGCACAGCCAGATTCATAGAATTCGCACCAGAGGATCCATTCATACCAGAGAACACATCCACACCAGACGAGAAAGGGGGAAACCAGATAACAGCTCATAAGACAAGAAGGCGAAGGATGAAGGACTACCGGCTTCAACACAACATTATACATCACAAGAACATATCAGACCGCGATATCGGAAACTAGATAGGGCCATACCCTAAAAAGTCCTATCCGATAGTGACCAAACAGTATACCTCACAGAAAGGAGAACAAGATGCCTAAATTCCCGAAGACGATCTATCCGATGATGCTTCATAGAAGGGAAAGCAAGCTGAAAACGCTCCCAAATAGTGACCTTCCCTGCAAATGCCCAATCAACCACCCTAAACTCTACACGAGGAAAAACAAGATGAAAACGTTTCTTAACAGTGACCTACCCTACAAATGCCCATCCAACCACCCCAAAATCTACACGGGACGGACACTAGTCTATAGCAGAGTCGTCATAAGGGTTCAAATATTTGGCGTGCCACGTACCCTTCATCACATTCCCATCCGGATCTTTAAGCTCTTACACTCACCGTCAGAATGTCCGATTAATAATGAACGGGCCAACAAACTTAGCGGCCAGCTTGACCGTGAACTGGCGAGCAGCATCCGACAACACGTAGTTCCTACGCAACATGGCTTGTCCAAGGACATACCAGCGTACATATATCAAACAAGTAGAGACACTCATGCCAAATGTTGAATCCTGTCTAGAGTGCCTGCGACAGTAACTCGGAAGGTATTTCTAAACTTCACTATCAGATGGCAGCACAAAGTTCTACCAATCAGAGCCAGTTACTGACTCTGCTACCAGTCATATGTGATAAAGTAGTGGAGCCATCTGTTAGTACTATCGGAAAGTACCCCCCAGGAGCCCTTCAACGTCATCAAAATCGGTATTTTTACATCAAAGGAACCGACAGTGAGTGTCTCTACTTGTTTGATATATGTACGCTGGACATACTCTAGGAGACGGCGGCGAAGGTCGTAACGCGCTTTAGATTTCTCGTACTCTTTACCTAACCGACGTTTTACCCCTGCATAAAGTTTATTAATGAGCGTGGAGCGGGCACTCAAGTCTCTGCTACGATCGAATTGGAGTTCAGTGCGAATCGCACAAACTACATGAGAGAGATATCTGTCTCAATCTTAATGATGATCGGCGACATACGCAGTCAACATGGTCTTCAACACTCGATTTATGCGTTCTGTCGGGATGGCTTGAGGGTGGTAATTGGCCGTAAGCGAGATCTTACAACCATACCGGTTCGCTAGAGACTGACATTCGCGGCTACGAAATCGGACGCCATTATCACACACAATGCGCTTCGGAGTGCCAAACATCAAGAAAACATCTTCCTTAAAATGACGTGAGACCAAATTAGCAGACGCAGAGCGCAAAGGGAACGTGAGTGAGAACTTGCTAAAGCAATCCGCCACAATCAAAATATACGCGTATCCTCGCGATGATCGAGGCAACGGGCCTACAATGTCACCACAGATGACTTCCCAAGGTTTCAAAATGAGGGAGTGACCTCTTATAAAACCAGCAGGGGCTCTTTGTTCGGGTTTAATACTCTGACACGTTTCGCAACGGCGGACATACGCGGCAACGTCTCACACCGTAATCGCGGTCAGTAGTACTTATGCGCGATACAATGGAAAGTTTTATTAACGCCAGCATGACCAGCGGTAGGGTCATCGTGATTCTGCCTAATAACTTCGCGGCGCTAGGGCTTAGGGACCAGGAACTTTCAATGATCTTCCTCATCATCCTCTAAATCAGGGTAGTTGGACCGATCATACTTATAAAGCTGGCCGTTATTAAGTCGCCACTGGGGAAATTTACGAGGGTTAGTTCTAACCTGTTGACACATACGCCTATACCAAAGGTCGCGAATAGGTTCGGGTGGATCATCAACTGCATCAATAACCGGAACGTCACGAGACAGAGTGTCCGGCACAACATGCTCTTTGCCCTTACGATAGACAATGTCGAAATCATACTGCTGAAGACGAACAGCCCAACGCGCAATACGACCAACCGGGTCCTTAATATCGTTAAGCCATTACACACTATAATGGTCCGTCACCACGGTAAATTTTGTTCCCTCAATATACGGTCTAAGTTTCTCTATCGCAAAAAGGACAGCAGACATTCACGCTCAGTCGTACTAAAGTAGCATTAATTCTTGGTCAGCGAACGGCTAATGTAACAAATGACCTTTTCACCATCGGCCTGTTGTTGGGTAAGGACCGCGCCAATGCCATAACCCGATGCATCAGTCTGTATTACAAAGGGCACGGAAAAATCTGGCATGCCAAAATCGGGGCCGAAATCAAGTGTTCCTTGATTGTGCGAAAGGCTTGTTCACAACGCTCATCCCACACAAACTTAGCGTTCTTCCTAACAAGAGACGTTAGCGGGCCTATAAGAGACGAGAAGTTTGGTACAAATTGTTAAGCCATTTTGCAGCCTTAGGCAAAGAAGTAGAGCATCTAAACCTTCAGCACAGTTTGTCTGTATCTCGAATCAGAGGTCAGCACTTTCAATTTCATTTAGCAAATATTCACAGATACCAGCTCTGTTCTTTCCCATTTATATCCGAACACCCTGTGTATGGGCGTAGCTGTCTCGTTTCAATTATTTCTAGATTACCCTTTGTACAACGCGTGCCCATCTAAGGCGCGAGGAACTGGTTTGAACTGGCGTAGACTCCGCGTCGCCATTGGTTGTTGCTCCGCAGGGATATAGCGTGGTGTCACCCGGATGCTCGCAAGCGAGTTCCGGCAAGACTACAGACAAGAGAGGTTGAGTGTTGTGCGAGTGGCGGTGATCACTTTTAGGCGTGGGTGCGATGAGCTTTGCGAGTCCGTTTCTGCTTCCGTAAGTAAGGGATTGTCCCCTTTATCTCGATGCTCGAGGATCTATCTAGCAGGACGTAGTGGACCGCTTTTGCCGCAGTCGTTGTGCTCGTAGGGGCGCTTTTCATGGCCGCCATATTTGACGGATCCTAGTTCGTTTGCCCCAAAAATGCCGTATCGCGGCTGATTCAACGCCACGGATTGCAGCTGACTACCAACCGATTGCACGCCATTCTCAAGGACCGTCTCCGAATTAAGGTACCTGTAATAGAACCATTTGAACATAATCATAGTTACTTGTGGTTTGTGGTTTTTCTGCGGAGGCGTACTTGTGCCTCTTGCTCGCTTATTACTATTTTATGAGGCGCTCTGGGGCTACGATGCCTAGTGACGCTGCCGTCGTTAACTTTCACTTAAATGTGGCCAAGGTGCGAGCTTGGCGCTTGACCGTACCAAGAAATTCATGAACTCTTAGCAGATGTCTGTGTGAAGGGCTGTTGCTAACCCTTATTTGAGTAACTGCATGTGTGCGGGTTTGTTTATACCTAACCATTCAATTAGCGAACGAACGCATCGCATAGCCGTGCGATGCCGTCAATATCACGATTTGTTCGAGACTTTTCATATGTGCGCTGGCTTCGTGCCTCGTTTAAGTTCATTTATCGCATGCATGGGCGACGTGGCACTGGCTGGAATGTATATTCAAAATTCACCTATCTTTGCGAGGCTATTCTAGCCCCTTTTTGGCCAAGTATTGCAGCTACGCTGCCCCCCCTCTGCCTAATAAATTAGGCCGCAAATTAATTCGTCGCATACCTTTGCGGAGCCGTGTTTATCAATAGCTATATTGCTTCCGACGCCTACACAGGCGTATGATTCATTGTTATGAACTAACGCCCATTGTTTTTCACTGTACTGTTTGTTATAAAGTGACGAACCGATAGCGGCCAGTCACATGTTGTGTGTTTGTACCGTAGCATTAGCGCGTCCAGCAGCTGATGCGTATTTTTCTTAAGAGATAACATAAGTTTGGCGGCTGCCCGAATGTATTAATCGACTAATAGACGCATAACTAATTAAGGGACGTATTATTCTTGTTCGCCTTGTGCATGCTCTGTTTCAGATAGTGCCCCTCAGTGTAAAGATTGGTGTACGACAGGACTTGAGAGTTCGGAGCGTGCAGGTAAGTTTGGTCGTTGCACCGCCGCGGCTAAAAGGTCCCAATATTGCAATCCCAGTATTTTCAGTCACAAAATTGTTGTTCGAGCTTACCGCTCGCGAGTACCTTTATCGACGGAGTATCTCGAATACTTCGCCACCGATGACCGTCCATGCCCGGTTATTCGGTCACACCTTTACTACAGGCTTGGTGGCGCCCTTATAATTTCGACGTACCCTGTATATGTCTTAGCACGCTTGCCCAACGACGTATCGTTTGAACCCCGCCCGACTCCCTGAGCGCTTCAGCAGAGGCCTTTAGTCTGTTTTAACGAATCTCAGGGCAAGTGCGCCAGTTTTCCAGGACTGATCCAGTCGTGCGACGCTGATCTTAGATGGGTGTCGTTAAGTCGTTTTGATATCGTAACAAAATCGTCGATACCATGACGCCATACCGATAACACGGCGCACCTCAGAAACCGAACCAGGAGTGGGAATACGCGTGATAGCGTTTACTTTTTCCGGATCGACCAACAAACCCTTGGAATTCACCAAGTAACTCAGGTACTTAAGCTCCGACTTACAAAAGTGTCATTTGTCTTTACTTAAAGTAAGGTCAGCAGACAACAAACGAGATACAACCTCCCGAAATCTGATAGGTGCTTATCGAAGGTGGGCGTACATCACAATATCGTCAAGGTACGTAAACACAGGGTTCTAAATCGGCGCCAACTACACGGTCGATTAACCGCTGCCAAATGGCCGCAGCCGAATGCAAACTGAACGGTAAGCGACGAAACTAATATAACCCACGATTGGGGACAGTAAATGCCGTCAAAGGCCTCGAAGAAGCTGCAACAGGAATTTGCCAATACGCCGATTTAATATCGAAAGTAGTGAGGTAGTGCGCATCACGAAGTTTATCCAGCGTACTCGATACATACGGAATAGGATAAGCATCAGGCTGACTAACTTTATTAAGACGGCGAAAATCAACACAAAAGCGATAGCTAGCATCTTTTTTTTCTGATCATGACGATAGGTGATGACCAAGCGGAAGTCCACAATTTCCCTTTCCAACATCTTTTGCAACTCCAGATCGACCTGTTTCTGAAGAGCAAGGGGAATATGATAATATCCCTGTTTGATAGGGGGCGAAGTCGTCTTAATTTCATGCTCAACTAAATGCGTACAACCGAGCTTATCTCAGATTTGCTCAAAAGTGTTCTTAACTAAAACGTCGAGTTGCTCGCTCTGAGACTGCGTCAAATGTTCGACGGCCTGGATAGTTTTCACGACAGGGACCAATTCATCCTTAGAAAACGTCCATTCATTACTTCGAAGGACCGGCACGATACCCCTGCGACGCCAAAAGTCAGTACCCAAAATTAAAGCATGTGGTATAGAAGGCATTACTATTACGTCCATAAAGCAAACTTTGTCGCGGAGAGCTATCGGAGCAGTGACAGTCCCTAAACTTCGACATTCCATGCCACTAGCGATGATACATTCGGGGCTTGGCATGACTCAAGTCGGCAATGGCCTTTTACCAATTCCCAACCTTCTCTACCAAGAATAGTGCGTGAGGCGCCAGAATCCAATAATCCAAGTATTTTATTTCCAAAATCGAGATCTGCAGATAGGGTCGCTCATCAGGGCCGTCATGGCTCAAAATGAAATCTAAGACAGCTTTGGAACATGAAGCATCAATAACAGATTTAGTAACCGAAGGATCTTTACTAAAGCGCGCTAGTCGGTCTTCTAACGGTGCTGAATTCCGTTTTCCGAACAGGAAGGGCACGTTCTAATCGTAACGTCGTCTTTCCCGCAGCGAAAACAATGACGTCTCCTCGGCGAGGGACAATCGATAGAACGATGATTAAATTGATCGCAATTCCAACAACGCGGTAGAGAAGCACGAACCGGATTACTCACATTCGCGGAAATATCTCTAGAAGGAGCGCAACTATCATTAGGTGAGACGGCGATCGTATGAATCCTAGGATGGGCTCTAGGCCTTTGATACGCGAGGTCCGGCTCTAGCATACGACTAACATTAGTTGGGGGTCCACGAAACCCTTGTGCACGTACGTGTGCATCTTCAACTGCCTTACAACACTGGAGCAAATTCGGGATAGCATGGATAGTCTCCAGGCTAAATGCGTTTGGAAATTAGATAATAAGTTTCGCCGAATCAAGTTAAGCCGAGTATAAGTCGAAGCACCGAAGGTAAGCGGCGGAATAAATTTTCCATGACTGCCACGAATACAGTGACGGGTTCATCAGCACCTTGAGTGCGATTCCAAATCTCATCCCATAAACCGTCCTCACAATCGCAAGGGAGAAAGGCAGCACGTAGTGCCCTAACTAAAGCATACCAATCATAAACTGTGTGCCTAATTGAGCGGTACCAAATTAAAGCGTGATCGGTAAACGAACTCAACAGCGGACCGGAAGAGTGGCTCTTTCGAGACGCCGCGTGCGATACGTTGTTCCTCTATTCTTTCCAAAAAACTAGACAGTCCCGAATAGCCATCAAAACGAAAGTTCCATTTATGAAACGGTAGCTGATTGTTACAGCGAGACAAGGAATCAACGGCTTGGGTGCTATTTAGGCCTAAAGGCGATTGGATTAATCGAGGGTTGCTAATGCCTGCCAAACTAAATCGAACTTACCAAGGGATCTCGGCAGGAGCTCTAGATTAACTCTGAGAATGATTGTGCTCATCATCGAGACTTTGCTCATTGGCCTAGGAATAATTGTCGTCCAAATCTAATAAATTAGCCACGCGTGAAACCGAAGGTGCTAAAGTTTTGCTAACCGAAGCTAATTTCGCTTCCAGATCATCTATGGCTGTTAAGCAGCGATTATACAATTCATTCTTCTAGCACACATAGGTCCCGTAGGATCCAAACGTTCCAGACGATTCGACACATGCAACAATCTAGTTTCAAAGCGCTTATAATTGTTGCTATTACTAACAAGATGCCCCAGGGCCGAAATTTCTTCCACTAAAATTCCCAGTTTCTGAAAGCAAATATCTAGTTCCTCCGCAACATTAAATCCAAGTCCCGGAAAAGATGCATTCCCAGATTTCTCCAATCTAATTTGTGAACGCAGTAGCTTACGCTTATCTCCTGAATTTCCGTCACAACAGACACCACGAATTTCAGTTCGTAATCTAATTCATCTACCAGAAGCCGATCAATATCTATATTAAATGATTACGACAAGAAAAGCCCAATAGAAAATCGAAAATTCCAAATAATAAAAATGCACATCACGAGGGCACACGCAAGACGCAACCGTGCAAAACTTTGATAACTAATTAATATCAAGGAACGTCTTACTGATAAATTTGGTAAAACGCGGCACACCAGTATACGAGCGCAAGAATTTCTCCAAGGACTTGTCAAATAACCAAAAATTTTAACGCGATCCGATAGAAATTTTCTCCAAACAAGAGCACAAATATATAAATCTGCAATACTTAAAATAATGGTTAGGTTCATGCACAAATCTTAATAACTAACCGAATAAATATAGCTTAAAATACTGTTAGTAAAACACATGCAATAATATCAATAAATATTTCAATCAGCGTAAAACATCCTAACAATTCGAATGCAAAAGAGAGGGTTTACCTAGCTACGGTTATTCAATTAAGTAGTAATTTGGAAATGCAAAGCACACTTAGCAAAAACTAGGCCCTCACGTTCGAGCGCCAACTTCTTCTTGTTAGGCCTTTTTAAATTAGATTCTGGGCGATCTTTCAAAGCAGCATAAAAATTAGGTACACTTGGATGCAAATGCCGCCCGCCAGCTCAGCGATTGGAGGCCTTGTAGTTCTTAAGAACGAAAATGAATCGGTAGGAAATTAATTTATAAAAGCCCAGAGCGCCAACAATTTTGAAGATAACGGCAAATCACCCCGGTAAACTAATGAGAAATTGTAAACTCTATACCTAGCTAAAACACACTTCCTGAAAGATAGCTTCAGTAACTGCAATCAAACCGTAGCTGACTCACCCTGTATACTGCCAATTTAAGATATGTAATTTCATTTCATGCTAATATCACAGTACATATTTACAATAAATCATCTTACAAATAGCATAAATTGGAATTGTAGAAACGCTTTAACTTAATAACGATATGCACTAACTATGCTCACAGTTTCGGACACAACAGCAGTTTATAGCATATTAAAACAGGCAGCTTTGCAAGCTACTTAGCGGCAAAAGGGTCCTGGAGGCTCAGGTCTGGGGGAAGCTTATCGCGATTCTCGAAGTTTCGGCCGAAAAGTTCCTACAGCTGTCGGTGTTAGTACTCAGCGTGAAATAGCGCTGCTCCAGCCGGATTAAAATGCCAAACCTCGGGGTCAAATACACCCCACAGTACGGATCCTTCTTGTGCCCTAACTGAGCGCTGGCGACAAGGGAAAGCGGTTCCGTGAAGGCTCGACAGAACGTCTCGCGGGCCCTGCAGCACGTTGTTGTAAACGCAGAGCGAAAGAGCGGCGCGCCCCAGGTTCAAAGTGGCCGCCGTGCCGGACAATCTCGCAGTCGCGGCTAATCCAAACCCGGCATTAATTTTGCCTGGTACTGCTTGCTGTAAGAGGGAAAGAAGGTTCTAGTAGCACAAGCAAGGACAGGCTTCCTAACGCGAAATAGCTACTCACGACAGGTGGTTTTTGGGCACAAAAAGAACAGCTCGAGTGTGCAATCACTGCCAGATCCGCCGAAGCGAAAGAAACATCGTCCTTAAATAAGTTCGAGGTCTCAAATCCACGAAGACGTGAGGGTTTACATAACTTTACTACTTCAAGCCAACCAAAACCCTTATACAAGCATCGCCGAACTTGTGAATTACACCTTTTATGAACTGCTCGTTTCCAGTTGCTAGCGAAGAAGAGAGTGTCAAGGCCTGCCATCGGTTTTTCCCAGATAAAGGTATATCTAAATTGTCACTGCCAAAGCCGGTGCGCAGTGCGCGGGAAAAATAATATTCGAATTCGAAATTACGACAGGCGGCGCATTCTACAAGTAGCACAGTCCAGAGAGAGAGAGAGAGATATCTAACCCATACCTTTCAGAATCCAGCCTCAGCTGGGGGCTAACTTGGGTCCTCGGAACCAAAGGCTTCAGCAATCCCCGGCAGTCCTGATACCTGTCCGTTAAAAGCAGAATCCTGTTTCGAACTAACTGTCCTTTCCAGTTCATGTAAATTTCTAGCGGCTTCTAGCGGCTAAATTCAACTGCCTGAATCGGCCATAAACCTGACCTAAAACCTCTCTTGCTTATGTTAGTCAAACTTCCTTAAAGCGATCTTGTCTTTTTAATTTTAGAGCACAGTGAAACAACATCTTGCTGCTCAGATTAGCCCCAAAGCTACCCTGCCGGGCATCTTGGAGCGCATCGGAACCAAATTGTGACGCTCAGATTTGTGTATCTTTCCGGTTCAGTAGCCCGTGAAACCACTCTGCTAATAAACAATTTCTTCCAACAGCTCGCCGCCAAGACTCACTAGCTCACGAGCGGCCTAAATCCAGTTCAAATCCACGAGCGCCAGCTCACGAATTGCAAATCGAGCGCGCACTGGGAAAGCTCCAATTTTGCCGGCGATTCTTAACGAAACGCGCGGCCGGAAAGCCGTTTTCAGGCTGTAAAATCTCAAAATTCATTTAGCTAGCGCGGCAAGCGGTCACTTTTCCCAGGCTTAGGGTAGCTGTTAACTGCCCCCAAAATCATTTCGGCTTTTGTCGTATCAATCCAAAAATCTGGAGAAATCCGGGATCAACAAGCTGAAACTAGATTATCTAATTTTGGTGTGCTTATAGCTATTTGAGCTGCTGGCAAGAGGGACATACCGTATCTGCCACCGGAGAACACCGCCCTTCACTCCTATGGTTTGTCCCTACCAACGAGGCCAAGAGGAATAATTCTATTTTGTTTATTTACTTGTAAATATTTGAAAACACATATCTTATTTGGCAATCTAGTTAAACAAAATAAATACCTGTATAATCTTGACTTGATTCTTTTACTTCAGTAATTAATAACGTAAAGTAATCAAATTCAAATCTTGAACGTCAAAGTATATTTGCAAAAATTACGAAACGTAACAAGGACATCGAGTGTGTCCTTGTCCGCCTATTAGAGGCAACGGAAACTTTCCGCAAAGAATTTTTTTCGTTTGGAACAGAATCCACGGTAACAAGTTTTTCTGAGCACGTTGTCATCTCGCTTGTGGAATGCAACCGCTTTAAGGCTCCCTTATCTGTGCCGACTTTGTAAAAACGGTCTTGTAATTATAAAACACCTAAAATACTTCTTGGATCACCACAAGCCATATCTACACCAACAACTCGAATATTTAAAGTGTCTCCTTTTCTGATTGGTGAAAATTTTTTGTCGGAGATATTTAACATTTTAGAACCTCGCATTTTAAAATTTGTATGCGCATTTGTGTGCACACATATTCGGGTACCTGTTCTTGGTTATCTTTAATAATTTTTATGCTCTCAGTATCGGCGCTGTTGGTAACTATATTTTCACTTTCGGAAAGGTTATTGGTTTCATACGTGTTTCCTATGTGTTTATATTTAGTAGCTTCAATTGTATCATCATGAAAATTATATATTTCATTTATTGCCTGTTCTGCAGATTGTGTATTCGTGTCTTCGAAATTAATACGTAAGCCATTTTCAGCTTTTTAAAAATCTTCTTCAGATTGAAGAGAACTAACCACGTCTTTAGGAAAGCATGAATCACTTAGTCCCACTTTTACCTTACAGCCAAACAAAACTTCATATAGAATTTGACGTGTCCTATCACGATACGCCCTATTTCCCATTAATTGTATATGTATAAAACGTAAACCTTCGCCCCAGTGACTATTATTAGAACTTTTCATACATGTGGTCAACATAAGTATTTTGCACGTCCTGGTCGGCCTGATTGACTCATTCCACGGAACCTTAACTCTGATTATCGCGAGGTTTTCCATATACAATTTTCAACACCGGCCACATGTCAATAAGCTCGCATACAACCCGATTGGAGAATTCACGACCATTATCAAAATGCAGTAATTACAATTATCGTAAAAATATCAAGCAAAACTTCTGTTGCTTATTTTGTCTTTAATTCCCTAAGGAAAACACATGTTGTCAAGTGATCTTGGTAGTTTAAGATATATTTGTATTTTCCATCTGCGTTTGACTGCGACATGTTTATTGCATATACAGAGTGGTTTTAAAATAAGGGGACATACTTTGCAGATGTATTCTATCATCAAAAAGTTCGAAAATTTTAATGTGAGTCACTTTTAATAGTAATACGAAATTTAGAAAATCATGATTAAATGGTTTACCTCCCTAGGAAATGTGGAAAATCTTATCAACATAACTTACGCCCGTATTCATAGTCGTTCGCCAGCGGATCGCCGGCGACTCGCCAGAGTTTCGTTATGAATAGTATGTTGGCGGCACTGTACGTCTATGTCAAATTCGAGGTTAGCAGGTTAGATTTTGTGTCAGTTTCTGTCAAAACTGACTGAAAACCTAACCTGATCACCTCGAATTTGACATAGACGTACAGTGCCGCCAACATACTATTCATAACGAAACTCCGGCGAGTCGCCGGTGATCCGCTGGCGAACGACTATGAATACGGGTGTTAGTGCAGTTGTTAATCAAGTGAGCATATTATTGAAATTTAACGGAAACAATGCAAATTCAGTTTTAATAACGCAATGGGGAATTTTTCTTTTCATAAAAAAATTATATGATTTTTATGTACGGGAATGCAAATAGGAATAACCGCAAGGCTGTAATGCTCAAGAGACGTTTCTTAATTGACAGCTGCCAAATCATAAAACGTTTGCTGCATAAAATGTAAATAAATTGTTTTTTCTTTAATTACATATTGTTCTCTGAATGTCATTTTTTGGCAGTGGTCTATTATGATACGTATTTCGGACTTTTCCCCGGGGGAGGCACAAATTTACGTAGAAAAACGTATAATATCAGTCCTTCTCAGGACTAACCAGGAACACTTGAACACGGGAGTAAATCAAAACTCCCGAAACCTTGTGTGATTTACACCCTAGATAATGAAAAAAGTCCGAAAAACATATCTTAATTACATATGTTAAAACGTTCAAGCTTTATATCTTAGAAAGGATTCATTTGTGGACACGAATTTATTATAACTCTTTGATTTATTTTTGATGGTAAAATACTTCTGCAGAGTATGTCTTGTTAGCATCAAATCGATTCGTCTGCTAATTCTCTCAAAAAAACAAACTTTATGACTACTTGGGTACATTTGCCGGCCGGCTAGTCAGGAAGACGGTGTGCAGTTCTTTAAGTAACTAACAAATGATTAAAAACCAAACGGGCACTAACGAATATTTACCAATTAGCTACAAGTGTATCCAAGGATTTAACTGAGAATTCGTAAACTCAAATAGGTAGCACATAATTTCTTGAAGGAAAAGCTCAAATCAAGCACAGGTAGCAGTAACAAACAATAACACTGAAATACTAATATCACAGTATAATTGTTTCTAATTCGGTAGAATTCAGTACAACTATCTGATACTTAATAGTACAAATTGCAAGTAATCATTAGTACAAATTTCAAATAATTATTGGTCAATTTAAAGTGCACCTCAATAACATTTGGCTTGTAAGGACACATGCTTACACAACAGTGCTAACAAAGGTGCCAACATGATTCACAACAATTTAAAATTAAACGCAGTCGCAATTAGCCTAAGCGCCGTAGTTGGGAAATCGATTATTCAGGTACGCAGCCGACGTCCGAATTGGTACCAATTGGGTGAGCGCCTAACACTGATTTACTGAACGCATCTTGTATAATTTTACTTAAAAGAAAAGAAGATAACACTTGATCTTAGCTACCTTTGAGCTTCATCTGCACCTATCTGATGATCTAGATAAGCGGATGTCCATAACTCCGAAGGTAAGAAAGCTCGAACCAGGCAAATGGCGACGGTTCGGTCGCAGGGATGGCGTTTCACGATCAATACTAAACCTATGAGTTTCAGGAGCCCCGGACTGAAGAAAAGGGAGAACCCAAAATAGACTCATGGATGCTTTCGATAAGAATCGGTGCAAACAGTTTCAAAATAACACTTTAAATAAACTGTTACGGTATTAAAAGAACTTTACGACACCCACCCAAGGTGAGCATCGCACCACGGAATCAGTCCTGAAAAACTGGCACACTTGCCCTGAAATCGGTTCGAAATAGGCTAATAGGCCACGGCTGGAACGCTCAGGGAGTCGGGCGTGAGTCACACGATACGTTCTGGGCAAGCGTGTTGTGGCATAATATATATATAGGGTATGTCGAAATCATGAGGGCGCCACCAAGCCTGTCTTAACCCGGCTAACCGGGCCTGGACGGTTAGACAGGAGCGAAGCACGCAAAATACTCCGCCGATAGGATTACTCAAGAACTGCAAGGTCAAATAACAATTTCGGGATTGCCTTATGCAAGGATTGTAATTAGGTGTCAATCCGACCGCGACTACGCAGCTGTCTCACCCACCTGTACGCTCAAAGCTCCCTCGTTCCGTCGCACAATAATCTGTACAATGAAGGGGGCGCTTATCTGAAACAGAACATGCACAAGTCGAAACAAAACAATAGTTCCCTTAGCTAACAAATCATGTATTGACTAACGAGCTTACAATGGGGCAGCAGAGTGCGTCGCCCTGTACCTAAACTAGATTATTAACTAGGGGCACCAGCTGGCGTGCGCTCTAAACTTAGCGACAGATGTCGAACAGTAACGAACAGTAGTGAACAGTAATGAACAGTAATGAGCAGTAATGAGTACAAATATGCTGGCGCGACGCCTTATGCAGCGGACAGCAAAGATCAAATTAGCACTCGCGACATGGCCAGTCTGCAAGTCTGAATGACTGCACAAATATGCTGGCGCGACGCCTTATGCAGCGAACAGCAAAGATCAAATTAGCACTCGCGACATGGACAGTCTGCAAGTCTGAATGACTGCACAAAGATGCTGGCGCGACGCCTTATGCAGCGAACAGCAAAGATCAAATTAGCACTCGCGACATGGACAAATATGACGACAGTGCCTGTAGGCACCAGAGATGTGACGGCTCGCTCGCGTTCACAGCGGTAATCAGTTCAAAGACACATACCTTAATAATGTAGACGGTTAGGGAGCCTGGTACAGTCGAGTTGCGACAGGCTGCAGTCGTAGGTGGCAGGTACCTTCGATGTTCGACGGCTATAGGGATGAGTGCACATCCGCCTTAATGGCGACATGAAGCGCGTCAGGACGCGTACGACGGGACGACTTTCGTTCTGCGGGACAGATCCTCGTAGGTCGAGATGAAGGGGGCACGACCCCTTACTTACGGAAGCAGGAACTGGGCTCAAAAACACCCACGCTACGCCGAAGACAATTCGAAAACTCTCACACACCACCACCACACAAGCGTTCTCTGCAACGGACTGCGGTTGACTGCCCAGAGGGAAGCGCTGGCAAAGGTCACCTTGGTCGCGTCCCCACGTGACTAACCCTCGGCAGCCAATTGCGGGGCGATAAAATGAAACAACTTAATGCCGGCACCAATGGTATCACGCCTCAGCGGCGTGCCTTCTAGAAGATTCGGAATTCTTGCGGGCGATAGCTCGGCTGCCACGGCGCCATCAGAGGGGAGCTTCAACCGACGAGAAATGCTGCGCTTGGGGCCAAATATGTGCGAAATCATGATTCTGGAATTAGGCGATGGAGCCAAATAAAGAACTAAAAGGGTTTAGCATACGGGCACGCTGCCCTAAAGCCTAGGTGGCTATTTAAAATACCAAAATGACCTAACACTCCCCTTACTTGAAAGAGAGTTCCCCGAAGTCTCTTAAAATCAACGGGGCATTTTGGCTGCGGCGCCACGAGCACTCAGACGACCGGAAACGCTGATACGATAGCTGTACCCCCAAAGGAATTACGCACACCGGCCACCAGATAGGGTACGACAGAAGGGAAGAGAGAAGAGGAAGAAGAAAGACTGGATACGCCAGTGGAAATACGAAAATTGGGTAGGACCTGGCGGTTCGCTGATGGCTAGCCCTCACTCCCCGGACCACGGAAGACGGGCGACAAGAAAACTAGCTGTCCCAAAAGGAGTGGCGCTCCGCCAGGGGTCCACAAAACGATTTGTGTCTGGCTCCCTCGGGGAAACAAACGGGCAAAAACTAGGCAGACTGAGGACAGTCTCGCCGATCCGGCTCGACTGCTCCTCCCAAAATAGGAGTGCCACAACAACGGTTAGCAAAACCACGTCGATAATCGACCACCAAAACGATCAAAAAAAAGGTAACCGACCAGACCCGAAACGGGTGTGGCACGCACTGCGGCGACGGCCACGAAACGCCGACTGGACCTTAACACCGGGTCCATGACGGTCGCCTAACAGTTCGGTTTTGGAAGGTGGAAAGAGAAAGAGAACAACGGGGTTGGGTAGTTGTCGCCGGGACACGGTAGATAGTAATGACAAGGGGAAAAGAAAGGTAAAGATAGAGCATAGAGAAGGAGGGTTTGGGGTTCCAAATTGAAACCGTAAAAATATCAAAAAAAAACAACGCGCTGTTAGCGCTCGTCAAGATCGGGTCATTATAACGTCTTACTCCCATGCACACTTCCGACCAACCGTTCCAAAAGAACATGGGGTGGGGGAAAACGGGATAAGTCCCTCGCAACCTGTCCCACAAGCCACCTGAAGAGGGCACGTTGCGCGTCACGGGATCGGCGCATTGTGGGGTTCCCACAACAAGGAAGCTCGGGGAAAGGCAGGTACTACTGAAGATACGGCTCTAAGCCGGCGGTATGGCCGTCAAGGCCTACCAAAAAAAAAAGGAAGGGGGATTAAGGAAAACGGGCGCTAGTAGACTAAACGTCCGTGGGATTGGGTTTTAGGTCTTTCGCGTGCCAAGTGCCTTTCGGGGCACCGGTCTCGTCGGACAGCTCGTAAGTGGCAAGCGAAACTTGCCGATTGATATAAAACGGCCCTATAAATTTCGGAGCCAACTTGGCGTTAAAATATTTCGCCGCATCGGAAAGTACGTAATTTCGTCGCCAGACGGTATCGCCAACGGCAAACTGAGCCGGGCGCCTTCGCAAATCGTATGTCGCCTTGGAGGCTTTGTACGCCACGTCTAGTCGCTTGACTATGTCTTCATATACCGACCTTAACGCGGGAGTCCGTCGCAACAAGTCTTCGCGACTCTCTACTCGTATTTGTTCCGAAACATCTACCTCCTCGGGGTTATTGGCGCGCGTCCCCTCTAACTGTATCTCTCTGCCGAAATTGGCGAAATATGGGGTCATGCCGGTGACTTCGTGTACTGCGGTACGCACCGCGCAAGCGACTTTTGACAAATATTTATCCCACTCCCGGTGGTTGTCTTTCACGTACGACGCTAGCATAGTTTTTAATACTCGATTAACGCGTTCTACGGGGTTGGCCTGCGCATGGTAATGCGCGTTAAAGATAATTCGTGATTTATACGTATCGGTAAGTTGTCGGAATTCTCTACTGCAAAACTGTACGCCGTTGTCAACCAAGACGTACTGAGGTGCTCCAAAGAGCAAGAAAACATCGTTCTCAATTTTCTGAGTCACCGCGGTCGTGGTGGCGGTACGCAACGGGAAGAAAAGGGTAAATTTGGTAAAGTAGTCAGCCACGGACAGAATATATACGTAGCCTTTCTTTGAACGGGGCAACGGCCCTACAATGTCGATAGATATCATTTGCCACGGCTTATCCACCACGGGGTGACGACACATCAAGCCGGCCGGGCGTTTTTGTTCGGGTTTCTGCGCTAGGCACGTCGCGCAACGGTTAACGTAACGGGTCACATCCGCCTTAAGTTTAGGCCAGTAATACTGCTGAGCGATACGGCCGTAGGTCTTATAAATGCCTAAATGGCCTGCGGTAGGTTCATCATGGTTTTTGCGAAGAATCTCGGCACGTTGAGGCTTCGGAACCACCTTTTTCCAACTCGTGCCTTCGTCCAATTCGGAATATTTTACGTTAACATGTTTAAACAATTTCCCTCGCGATAGTTTCCACGCCGAATACTTGAATGGTTTTTCTACGACGCGCGTACACATGCGCCTATACCAACGGTCAGTTCGACTGTCGTTCGGCGCCTGAACGCCGGCCTCGGGTTCTCCAGAATCGACGACTGAGACTACATCTATTTCGGGTATAGCACGGGATAGCGCATCCGGGACAACGTGGTCTTTTCCCTTCCGGTGTTTGATCGTAAAGTCGTATTGTTGGATACGAACAGCCCAACGGGCGAGTCTCCCGGTGGGTTCCTTAAGGTTATTTAGCCAGATAAGTGAATGATGGTCAGTAATGACTGTGAAGTGAGTGCCTTCTAAATACGGACGTAACTTCTCTATGGCCCACAGGACGGCCAAACATTCGCGTTCCGTAACCGAAAAATTACGCTCAGGCTTCGTAAGAGTCCGACTAATGTAACAGATGACCTGTTCTTGGCCATCAACGGTCTGAGTCAGCACGGCGCCGATACCAACATTGGAAGCGTCCGTCTGTACGATAAACGGGAGAGAAAAATCGGGACACGACAAAATGGGTGCCGAAACTAGGCAATTTTTGATGGTTGTAAATGCGACTTCGCATGACTCGGTCCACTCAAACTTCTGAAACTTTTTCAATAACGACGTCAGCGGAGCAATAATGGCTGAGAAATTTGGTATGAAACGCCAATACCACGATGCCATGCCGACTACTCGCCGTATCTCCGAAACGTTTCTAGGTCGCGGCAAGTTAAGAATCGCCGAAACTTTATCGGGGTCGACTAAAAGTCCTTGGGCGTTAACGACATAGCCCAGGTATCGTAATTCTGGTTGGCAAAAATGACATTTATCACGACCCAGTGTTAAACCAGCGTCGTTTAGTCGCTGCAATACTTCGTCTAGAATCTCGACGTGTTTTTCGAAAGTCGGGGTACAAATAATCACGTCATCTAAATAGACAAAGACGTAAGGTTCCAATTCGGGACCCAACACATGGTCGACGAAACGTTGCCAAGTCGCTGTCGCGTTATGAAGCCCAAAGGGCATGCGAGTAAATTGAAACAAACCGCGCCCGGGTACTGTAAAGGCCGTTAGTTCCTTAGATTTCTCTTCCATTTCAATTTGCCAGTACGCGGATTTGATATCAAGCGACGTCATGAACCGGGCATCGCGTAAGCGATCCAAAATCGAAGACACGTAAGGTATCGGGTAGGCGTCCTTCTCGTTGACGCTATTTAATTTACGAAAGTCAACGCAGAAACGATAGGTTCCATCTTTCTTTTTAACTAGTAAAATCGGGCTCGACCAGGCTGAACGAGAACGTTCCACAACGCCTGATTTAAGCATACTGTCCAACTCAGCATCGATATGCGCCTGCATTGCGGGAGAGACCGGATAGTACCTTTGTTTAACCGGTGCCGCCTTAGTAGTGATTTTATGTTGAACGTACTTGGCGCAGCCGAGTTCGGGTTTAGCGATAGTAAAATGTCGGTTTACGAGAGTGTCTAACTGGGCTCGTTGATCCGAGTTCAGGTCGAACATAGACTGCAAATTGCCGGTAGGAGTATCAATGGCCGCTAAGCCGGGTTTTGAGAATTCCCACTCCCCTCGAAACACGTCTGGGACTATTCCCACTGACTTCCAAAAGTCTATCCCTAGGATTAGGGTGTGCGGAACCTCCGGAACTATTAAAACATCGATAGCTACCACTCTGTTATTTAAACGAATAGGTACGTGCAGGGTACCTAGACTGGTCACGGTCTGTCCATTCGCCACTGAGCAAACGGGTCTCAGCTTCTTATTTATGTGCAGGCCTACAGTACGCAACACGTCCCAACCCTTAGCTCCTAAGATCGTTCGATTCGCTCCTGAGTCCAACAAAGCTAACAACTCGAAACCCATGATTTCAACAGTCACATGCGGTCGACGGTCATCAGATGACCTTTTTAATACGTAATCGAGAATGACTTTATTTTTCTTAAATTTGGTCTCGCGCTCCTCGATAAGTCCCTTCATAAATTTAGTCGAATTGCTAAACACGCGCGAGGACACTGCTCGACCGTTCAGCGTCTCGCGGGGTCGTTTCCCTGTCCCCTATCTCTTGCTCGACAACGAGGACAAGTGTTTACGGTCACTTCAGGTTTGCCGCAACGGTAACAGAATTTCTTGCCGCGGGGTCGAGGACACCTACTGGCTCTATGGCCTGGTTCGTTACAGTTCCAACACCGCATGCTTGACTTGGGTGCCGATTCTCGGTTCCTCCTCTCGGGAGTATTAACGTCACGCGTTTTGACAACATCAACTGGGCACGTTTCCGCGATAGGCGCGACCTCAACGTATGCCAAGTCTGTTTCTAAGTCAGACTTCTTTCTAGAAGGTGGCACGTAAGTTTCAATGGCATAGCGCCGTTCTTCAATCTTCCGTCCGTATAGCGCTAGCTCGTCGATCGACCGGACTTCCGTCAATCCCAACTGGGTTTGGTATAATGGTAAAATATTATGCAACAGTATACGCAACTGTTTCTCCTCGGGAACCGCTTCGGTCAGGCGCGAAAACATTGTGCGCATGATAGCGATATAAATGCCCATACTTTCCGTAGGGCCTTGCGTGCGACGTCTAATTTCGTCCAACAACCGTTCATCATAATTAGCAGGCTGAAACTCTAGACGCAATAAATCGACTAACTGTTGCCACGTGTTAGGGGTCGCTCTATTCGCGCGATACCATAGCAATGCGTTGCCCGAAAACAAATCGATGGCCTGCATAAACAACTCTTCTTCGGTAAGGTTTCTGGCCACTCTGAGTTCGTTAAGACGCTCGATGAAAGCGTTGACCGACAGACCTTTCGGGTCACCTGAGAATTGTATGTTCCATTTCGAAACAGGGGTTGCCTTAAATGAGATCGTACGCGACATCGGCGAAACAAAACTCGGAGTCGACATAGTTGCCGCCGTCGTAGTCGTAGTCGTCGTCGCGACAGTAATGGTAGGTGCGACACCGGACGTCGATGGCAGCGTTACGGCGCTTTCCTCCTCAGCCGTAGTCGTAGACGACCCTAGCTTTACTTGGTTAAGTTCGTAGGTTGAACGCATGAGTGATAATTCCGCGAACGCTTTTTGTTTGAGCGCTCGCTCTTCCTCCGTTGTAGCTGAACTATTCGTCAGACGGTTCATTCCGTGATAAAATTTCGTTTCGATCGTAGCCGCTACTTCTTTAGTCGGGTTAGCTAAATATACCTGAATCTTTTCCTCTAATTCGCCAATCAATGTTGTCACGGCCGTGAGATCCTCCTCGAACGTATACGGGTACGTCGGTCGCGTATCCATCTCTGCGCGTCCCTCCTCTCTCAATACGTCGCGTAACCGGGAGCGCAACAAGGTAACCGTGCCGGAAGCATCACGGCCTCTGATTCTCAACTCGTATTCGGCCTCCGCGCGAAGCAGGCGTTCAATATGTAGCTTTAGCACCATGTTTACAAACGGGAAAGGAACGACTTATATTATACGTCGTATAAAAAGGAAAACGTTAGCGCGTGTTTGGTAAGTCAATTACGTCAGATATCCGAACCAAATCGTAGACGGTCAAGACGGGAGAAATCGGGAAAAAGTGGTTTGTTACCTTTTACACGACCGATAGCTTAACGGGACTATCTGTCCATATTCTTTGCGAAAAGACCGGACATAAGCGAAAAAGAGCAAATCCCAAAACTAGGCGGTCAACGAATGGTTTAACGAGCCTACTACCGACCAACAATGGTTACAGACAGTACTGCGCCCGAAATCGAGCGAAAGAAAAAAAAAACGGAAAAAATCCCAAAATGGGGTCGCGCGTTGTCACGCAACAAGGGGCGACACGTCAGAATAACTCAAAATTAGGCAGACGACGGGTGGCCTAACGAGAAAAAAAACAAACAAGGTCTCAGACGTTAAAGCGTCAGAATTAAGACGCACAACGGATGGGCTTAACGAGACTACTCCAGTCCAATAACAGCAACAAGCAACAATTGGGCCGCCAAAATTAAGACACAACGCAAAAAAAGAAAACCCCAAAATGAGGTCGGGCGTTGTCGTGCACCAATAGGCTCCAGACGTTGGAGCACCAAAATTAGGCGCGTTGACGAGAACAAAGGAGCCACGAGGCCCCACAAGGCGCCACACGTTGGGCTGCCAAAATTAGCCTGTTACGGTATTAAAAGAACTTTACGACACCCACCCAAGGTGAGCATCGCACCACGGAATCAGTCCTGAAAAACTGGCACACTTGCCCTGAAATCGGTTCGAAATAGGCTAATAGGCCACGGCTGGAACGCTCAGGGAGTCGGGCGTGAGTCACACGATACGTTCTGGGCAAGCGTGTTGTGGCATAATATATATATATAGGGTATGTCGAAATCATGAGGGCGCCACCAAGCCTGTCTTAACCCGGCTAACCGGGCCTGGACGGTTAGACGGGAGCGAAGCACGCAAAATACTCCGCCGATAGGATTACTCAAGAATTGCAAGGTCAAATAACAATTTCGGGATTGCCTTATGCAAGGATTGTAATTAGGTGTCAATCCGACCGCGACTACGCAGATGTCTCACCCACCTGTACGCTCAAAGCTCCCTCGTTCCGTCGCACAATAATCTGTACAATGAAGGGGGCGCTTATCTGAAACAGAACATGCACAAGTCGAAACAAAACAATAGTTCCCTTAGCTAACAAATCATGTATTGACAAACGAGCTTACAATGGGGCAGCAGAGTGTGTCGCCCTGTACCTAAACTAGATTATTAACTAGGGGCACCAGCTGGCGTGCGCTCTAAACTTAGCGACAGATGTCGAACAGTAACGAACAGTAGTGAACAGTAATGAACAGTAATGAGCAGTAATGAGTACAAATATGCTGGCGCGACGCCTTATGCAGCGGACAGCAAAGATCAAATTAGCACTCGCGACATGGACAGTCTGCAGGTCTGAATGACTGCACAAATATGCTGGCGCGACGCCTTATGCAACGAACAGCAAAGATCAAATTAGCACTCGCGACATAGACAGTCTGCAAGTCTGAATGACTGCACAAAGATGCTGGCGCGACGCCTTATGCAGCGAACAGCAAAGATCAAATTAGCACTCGCGACATGGACAAATATGACGACAGTGCCTGTAGGCACCAGAGATGTGACGGCTCGCTCGCGTTCACAGCGGTAATCAGTTCAAAGACACATACCTTAATAATGTAGGCGGTTAGGGAGCCTGGTACAGTCGAGTTGCGACAGGCTGCAGTCGTAGGTGGCAGGTACCTTCGATGTTCGACGGCTATAGGGATGAGTGCACATCCGCCTTAATGGCGACATGAAGCGCGTCAGGACGCGTACGACGGGACGACGAAAAATGGGCCACTTTCGTTCTGCGGGACAGATCCTCGTAGGTCGAGATGAAGGGGGCACGACCCCTTACTTACGGAAGCAGGAACTGGGCTCAAAAACACCCACGCTACGCCGAAGACAATTCGAAAACTCTCACACACCACTACCACACAAGCGTTCTCTGCAACGGACTGCGGTTGACTGCCCAGAGGGAAGCGCTGGCAAAGGTCACCTTGGTCGCGTCCCCACGTGACTAAACCTCGGCAGCCAATTGCGGGGCGATAAAATGAAACAACTTAATGCCGGCACCAATGGTATCACGCCTCAGCGGCGTGCCTTCTAGAAGATTCGGAATTCTTGCGGGCGATACGCTCGGCTGCCACGGCGCCATCAGAGGGGAGCTTCAACCGACGAGAAATGCTGCGCTTGGGGCCAAATATGTGCGAAATCATGATTCTGGAATTAGGCGATGGAGCCAAATAAAGAACTAAAAGGGTTTAGCATACGGGCACGCTGCCCTAAAGCCTAGGTGGCTATTTAAAATACCAAAATGACCTAACAAAACTTGGGCCAACATGCCTCTAAATGACGGGTGAGCGCATATAAAATGCTTAAACTAGAAGCGAGAAACAAATCCTCTACAGAACTGCCCGGGCTACAACAATCAGCAACTTCTGCGGGGGTCACGAACCAAATCAACCATATTTTGTAAGCCCGTAAAGCTGCAGGGCAATTTCAAAGACGCTACAACCAAGTCACCATCACGGCGTTCCAGGAAAAAGAGACGCGTTCAAACAAAAGCCAACATTTGAGTCGCTTAACTGAGCGGATAGGAGCCAAGAAAGGCCGTTAGTCCGCGAACAGACAAAAACTTGTACCAGAGACATTAAAAATACAGACTCCGAACTGTGAAGATAGTAGAAGAGCATCTAAACGTAACAGCCTCCTTATTTTAGAAGCATCCAATATACCGGGTGTCAACGAATTTATTAGACAACTCATAACTTCTAGAGTATTAGGTGTATCAAAATGAGATTCGGCATAGGTAAATGGTATAGGGAGAGGAGAGTTTTCGCATATTTATTATTTATTTTTAGGTATTATGCATCATGGCTATCCATGGCAGACTTGACAAAAGTACATAAATTATTATCCAGTATTTTGCTTAGAAATATTTAACTTATGATCTTATTTTTAATCTAATCGCAAATAAATTAGTATCGTTAGATTCGCCAAAACATCCTTTTTGCGGAAAGTGCTTGCCATTTGAAAAAAAGATAGACAAGAAAATGTGATTTTGCCAACTTGTCTTATTTCTATCTATCACACTAATCACTAAAACTTTGCGATTGTAATTTTCTGACATCACCTGAGGTCCTTAGATTAGTTTGCGTCCGACCATGCCCAACTAGATGCAATATTAAAAGTGGCACTAAAGAAATCAAGTAGGCTTAAAAATTTTTAAAAATGTCATATTCTGATCCAAAATTGTCTCAGAAATCCAAATATCTAAAAATATACAGGGTGTTCCATTTAAAAATTCGAAATCAGAGCCACTCCCGGTTAAACCGAAAGTAACCGGAAAGTGAAAAATATGTGAAAACTCTCCTCTCCCTATACCATTTACCTATACCAAATCTCATTTTGATACACTTAATATTCTAGAAGTTATGACATGTCTAATAAATTCGTTGACACCCTGTATAGGTCTAATTGACATCTGGAATTCAGTTCCTTAAGTATGTGTGGATTAGAAACTAAACTCTTTTTTGGCATGGATTCTTTTTGCTGATAAGGTTTGCATATGGCTAATAATGCCATTATAATTTCTTTTCTGAAATGTTTGTATTTTCATTACAATTCCTTAACATGCAAGTGCGTCCACCATGTTCTATACTCAGATGAGCTTTGTCTCGTAATATAAAATGTTTGGTTCTTTTGCACTAACCGGTTGCATACGTTTTTCAGATTTACTTCTTTTACTTTATTAATTAATCGAAGGTAAACGTCGTAAGTAAACACTTTTGGTTATTAGCTGAAAAAGAAAACAAATTATAACATACTGAAAAAGTATGGTTGTAAACCTCATTGCATTTAATTCTTCTTCTTCCTCTTATTATAGGCCAGTGGCCTGTTTTAACCATATAGTGGTTCTATGAGCCCTTTTTGCCCTTAGGCCGGGAGGTGGCTAGCCTTGCCCGTCGAAAGTGAAGAAGAGTTCCCTTGTTTAGGGGTTAACAACTACCACAGGTGTTAGCGTGGTAGCCGGGGAGCGTGCAATTTTTAAACTCTAGAGTCGCCGAGATTCGAACCCGGGCCGGCCGCCTGAAAGGCGAGCATTTGCTCTCGGGGTCATCCGCTCACCTAATTTAATTTAATTACTATTGTAATATTATAACACCTTTCTTAACCAGTAGAATGTCTGTTTTACTACTAAACTTGTCTTTCATGTCTTCTATTTTCACGACACTTGTAACTGCATATAGATACGAATCAGAAAAACCACTATGTGCAAGAAATAAATTCCACTCATTTATAGAAGTGGTCTGTATGTATAGTCACATGTGTCGTTACGCATAATGGCTGGACTAAACTCGAAATACGATTTGTTACGGATAGTTTGTAGCTTTTCTGGAAATAGTATTAATTTGCTAGTTGAATTTTATTTCTAAGTATTAGCACGTGATTTCAATTGGTAATTTCACATGCTTTAGTAAAGATCTAGCTAGTTGTATTTTAGTTTTAAGATTTCATTATAATTAATAGGTGGTTTCGCATGCAATTTTCCCGATAAGTAACTAGATTTTTCATCATCTGAATTTATTCTGCCCAATTCTAGTTACATTGACGCCTGGTGGTTAGGCAACTTATGCGCATTTATTATAAACTAATTCCCTGGCCTGGTTTGTTGCAATTGCAGTTCTGTTATCTCCTGATGCAGTGCAACTTTTCAAGAGGTTTTTTTGTGGTTCGTTTTGCCCAAAATTTTGGAAAGTTCCTTATATCCTGGAACTTCTGGAACACATGACCGATTTCTGACGTCCTTTCCTATTTAAAATTTTGTGCAAGCTGGCTGTGCCTCGGGTTTGTGCTTCATTTATGAGCTAATTGTTTTAGCTACATCTTGTTATATGGAGGATCTATAAGTACAAGTGCCCTTTTATGACGTTCTTAATTAGTTTCGTGGGTTTACTTACGTCTATGTCGCCACGGTGGATGTATTGGGGCCAGCATTTTTCTTGCACATCCACCCTGGCTATCCTTCAACTCTAGGTAAGCTGACGATTGCCCGGCTTCTTAATCGAGAGTTTATTTGAGAATTTTTGTACGTTTTTAGCCAAATTTTGATGGGACACATATTTTGATGGGACTCCAATTTTACTGGGACCCGAATCTGCGTAGAAACCAACCCTTGTGCTCCTATAATTGGATGATTCGCATTTGGATCTCTAACTACCCGCCAAGTCCTTGGCGTTAGGGAATCCGAGGCTACCTTTTGCATACCCGCAGTCCCTTCGCTGTTTTTTCTTGCGCCAGCGCGAGGCCATCTACTTCGGTCGAGCCGCCACTGGAAGTGGAAGCCTTGGCTTCCGACTCCGTTGCTCCAGGTGCAGAGGCTGCAAAAATATATTTGGGTGTGTACTACTGCAGGCAAACCACTTGTCTACTTATTGTAAGAGCACACTATACCAATCGCTTCCCCGTATGTATTTTTGTCAGATTAGGCAAATTCCCCGCACAATTAATATCAGAGCATATTATGTGAATCGTTCTCCCTTGTTCATTTATGTTCCGTTCAGGCGAATCGTTGGACACGGATGATACGAGAGCAGGTTATGCTCGTTAGTTCATTTTAGAAGTTTACTTTTAGGCTCCATTTAGGGCTCGCTGCACGGCAGCTCACCGATAGTTATTGTTGATAACAAAAGTATCTCGGCTAACCTGAAGTAATTCAGACTTGATCGCTCCTTCCTTACAAATTAGTATAACATAGCATTGGGAGTTTTAGCAGTAATATAGTAAGTTGATTGAACTTACCGGTAGCAGGTTTTAGCTGTGTTTACACATTTTTATCGGGGTCCATTCCTTGCCAGTTGCAAGTTAAGAACCTTCGCAATACTTTCGGCTGTGGCCGAAGGCCCGACTCCGGCAACTCTCTCCGTCGAATTCGCGTTACCATGTTTTGATCACGCAACTTTAAGTAGATACAAGATTGTTAAGAGCATATACAAGTATATGTTAAAGCGTCCATTGTTTATTCGGATGTCTTTACTCTAAGAAACTGCCCCGTCCTTATATACCCATATAAATGCCGGTGTTTTCGCCTCTTAGAAATTTTGAATATCATACATAGAGTCATTCCATGCTGACCCTCGGGGCTAGACGTCAGCTGAATGCTTGCATTGCTCTGCCCTGCCACGTTCCGCCTCACGGATGCTTGTAGATTAATTGCTTATACTCTTAGTTTGTTGCTAACTATTTTTATTTATTATTGTTCGCGGATCGCCGTTAGCGGTGCCGCCTTAGGTTAAGGAAACTGTACGCGCTATTCTAGCGCCGCCCCCCCCCTCTTTTGTGCTATTGCGTTTGTTATACCGGCACCCGTTGGGTTATTTTACAAATGTACTTTGTTTTCAATTGTTTGTGCCGGGCACCCCTAATTTTAACGTGTTTTCTTTTATGTTTTTGCCTGGCTTGTTACATATTCGCCTAGATATATTTTTATACCTGGTGACAATAAAACTACTACCCACGGCGGCATTTAGAAACGGCTTGAGATAGAAATATGCAATTCGGTATGTCGATAGGGTTGAAAATTGTGAACAATTGTAACATAAAAACAATTGAATGTCGTTTTCAGTTTCACCGTAAATGACCTTGATTTTGTTATTTTAAATGGGACACCCTATATATTTTCTTTTTTTATGACTGAACAATTCTAAATAACTTTTGTCTAACATACCTCATGACTAAAATTAATAGTTTTTGAAATAGAGCCGCTTAAAATATGCCGTAGTTCCTACTTGTTTGTATTTTACGGAAAAACGGAGTAGGCTAGGACAGAAGTTGCTATGGTTTTTAAAAACACCTGAATTTTGACAAGTATTTTCAACCCTATCGATATACCGAATTGCATATTTCTATCACAAGCCGTTTCGAAATGCAGCCGTGGGTAGTAGTTTCATTCTCACCCGGTATACAGGGTGTATTAAAACATGAGGCTAATAATTACACCACGCAATTATACCTAGAACAACAAGCAAAAAACTCGAATACAATTTTAGCGTTAACTCTTTGGTTAAGGAGTTATTAATGCTCAAACTTTGAATTTTTTTTCGACTATAGTTGAGAAATAGATTTAAATAGTATCAACAACACATAATTCAACAATTAAAATAAGTAATCAAATATAAATTATAACATTTTGGTAATTAGTTTACGTATACTCTAATATTTAAGAATGCAAAATCTTCGCGATTTATAGTTTTGGAAGACGTTGCAACTATGCATTATAAGGTAGGTTTATTTTTAAAATGTAACAATAAAAAATTCATAACTGGATGTATTAATGTCATTTATCTACTTTGCGTTCGTACTGAGGCTATTACGATACGCGTTTGCGTATCGTAATAGACACAAAGCGATGCTATAATAAAAATACTAAAAATTTTCATTTTTTTGCTTAAAAAAGTGGCAAAGTAGATATAATACTGTATGATACCTCGTTTACAACGCATTTTGTAGCACTTACTCTTTTAGGGCACTCCTCGCTTCGCTCGTCGTACCCTACGTGCTACAAAATGCTTCTTATAAAACTCGTGTCATAATATAGTATTTTGACACTTGTAAAAGTTGCTTTTCTTTTCGTAAAACCTGCTTCACTCATTATTTATTAGTTATTCCCTGTTATTGCTGTTCTAACTTGTTTGATTCTTCAGTTTTGTGTTTTTGGTTTTAAGAAAAAACATGGCACACAGTTTTTCTGAATACTTAGATATGTATTTGATATTATTGCAGGACAACGTCTGTCGGGTCCCCCAAATTTTACCCCCCCCCCACCGCCCCCCAATATTTTTTAAAATAAAAACAATCGAAAATTCGAAAGTCCTTTGCTGAACCTGCTAATAGCAGGCAAACTAACGTTCGGGCAGGACAACGTCTGTAGGGTTTTCCAAAATTTCACCCCCCCACCCACCCCCCAATATTTTTGAAAATGGAAATCTTTATATATACCGGGTGGTTGGTCATACCTCTGAACAGGCAATTTACATGGCTTATCACGGTTATGCATATTCCTGCTCACCATTTTTATGGAAAAATATGGAAGTGGTACTAAATTAAAGAGAATAATTTTCCGCGTCGTTTAGTATTAAAAACTTATTGGATAAAGTTAATTGTGCATAAAAATATTAATTTTAAAATTTAGATATTCGCAATTATGGGCGGCCGCGCTTTCCAAATATGCGTGACCGCGCTTGTTAAAAAATTAAAGCTGTCTGTTGACAACTCAGATAAATGTGTCGCTTAAAATGGATGCAATTTACTCTAACGAGGAAATTGTGTTTATTATTAAAACTTTTTAGGCTGGTAATAGTTTACGCAGAGTTAGGGACTTATTCTCGATACAATTTTAAGATTTCAATTTCAATACAAACTTACGTGCAGAGATTCGAAATGACGGGAAGTGTAGCAGCTAAAGAAATCAAAGGTAAATAATTAACGCAATCAACGTAATTTAAATAAATAGCATTAGCCTGAAAATAATTTTACTTAAATTACTATTCCGTCGAGCTATAACGCATTGTTACAAACAGCGCATTGAAGCGTCATCCCTTCGATCAAAAATATTTAATTACTGATTAGTAAAATCATCATAATTTTACAAATTTACTTAAAGACTTTAATACGGTACTGTTAGTGAAACTTAAATTCGTTCAAAAATTAATTAATACTTCACTTACATTTTGATTATTACTTTCATGTTCTATAGAAAATACGGACAAATTACTTTCTAATTTAAAAGATAATATATTGTTATGTAATGTAAGACAATAGCCAAGTCAATGTACTAGTAGGCAAACACCCCAATATTCAGGGCACTTACATTAAACTTTAAAAATGCAAAACTTGCCTGTAAGTATTTTAGGCTAACTAAAATAAAACGTATTTATTACTCTCCAATAAAATGTTAATTGCCCCGTTTTATATTTTATCAAATTTCAATAATCCTATGGGCTTGCTACGGCAAAACACAAGAATGATATCTCAGGTTAGGTTCCAATTTGAATTTTATATTAAAAGGATTTTGTAGAATATTTAACTCAGAGTAGCTCAAATACTCAAAATTTTAGTACAACTGCTCTACTCACTTCAATAATATATAACCTCACAAAATTGACTCACACCACAAAAGGTTCGCGGGTGCATACAGCGTTTTATTTTGATATTCAAAAGCGAAATTTGCAAGGACACCACAGGTAAACTGAATCGAATATCCCGCCTAGCAACATAAAATTGGTTGTGTTTCAAGTTGTGACGTAAAAACGACCCTGGCTTCCTGTGAAAACTACAAATCTTGGCTAAATCGCATTTTCTATTACAATACAATAGGAAATCAATTTTTTTAACAATCTGAAAGATGAAACAAAAATTCAATCTGAATCAAATATTGTTTACCAAATTAATTGTAATAAGTGCAATGCTAAATACATGGGACAAACAAAACAAAATCTAAAAAAAATTAACTCAACATAAAAATTCTATAAAAACAAAAATTTTAAACCCAAATACTGCCCTTTCTGATCATGCAGTTAATAATTATCATAATTTTAATTTTAACTCACCTAAAATATTGCAAAAAGAAAATATTTTACAAAAACGTCTTATATGTATATGAAATGATTGAAATAAAAAAAAATACAAATTATATTAATTACAAAACCGACAGAGAAAATCGTCATTCCATTTACTATAATCTTCTCTAAATTTTCTTCTATAATTAATAAAAAAAATATATTGTTTAAATTACAATTAATATCAAGATATCTTTTACAATACAATTTTTGTATCAAGTTATACCTTTAAAATAAGAAAGTTTAGAATTCAAATTTTGACATCTGACATTTTATATTTACAATATCGTTTTAAATATTCTTTTCAACTTATATTGTAAGAATTATTATTAACCTTTAAACATTTTACAACTTTACAATCTACAAACTTGAATCGACATTACATAAAGTAAGAATAAATATGCATTGTTTAAGCAATCTAACCTTAACTTTATTTTCCTTTTTAGTCTATTGTATTTCAACGTAATGTGTTATTTCTGATTAAGTCAGCTAAGCTAACGAAACGTCAAATATATTATATAAGAAGATAATTAGCTGACTAACTTTCCTAAAATATATTGAATATACCTAAAATACTGCTGTTATAAACAAATATAATTTTAATATTTTTAGTATTTAGTATTTTTAGCACGATGCACATACAAGTACATACATACATAAAAGTATAGCATTATGAAATGTGAACAATTTCACATAGACAAAAAAAAATTAAATTATTATAATCAAAGTTCATTAAATTAAAAGTTCATGTGTTGAAAATAAGTATTTTATTAATTTTTCCATGCACTTATCAATAATAAAACCGTTCAAATCACTAAAGATTCCAAAGTTATTCAATTTAATATTTAAATTTTGTAACTGTTTTTATTACGTTCTCGTTTAGAGAAAGTCTAGCAATCCTATAAAAAATCGACCCCGAGAAAATCAGCACGAAAGTCACTCCTGGATTATTTTTCTTTGAACTCACAGTCGTAGTTTCTGCTTTATGCTAGACAATAGTGGACCCTTATAAAATGTAGCTCTATTTAGATATTAATTCAAGTTTGTATTTATTTATAACTGCTTATAATTAATTATTGTTTGTATGTTTTTTTCGTTGTACTCATTTTCAGTAGTAAATAAATATTTAACGATATCTCCCTGCATTTTTTTTAATTTGACGAAAAAAGGTTACCTAATAGTTAATTAATATTTTAGAGGATTAAAACCTTTACAATATTGTCATAGATACTAAAAAGAGATCCTTTAAAGGTATTTAGTGTTTAGATTCTTACCTGACAAACCAAAACGGTATTAGAGTATGTAACTATTAGGACATTAGTACATTCCAATACATGTTATTCGTAAATAAAAATAGCTGTTACTTAAGTTGTCTATAATACTTCTAACTTTAGATTAAAAAGTGTTACAAAATACTGTTTCGTGTGTAATTACCAAATCAGGAATTTTACTGAAACGGTTTCAAAGGCACAATTTGTTGTACTATAATGCTGTGATGGTTATACGGCTTTGCTATATAATTAATATTTAAATTAAAATTTAGCTAGAGCCTCCCATCGCTAACATAAATTTCTTTTGGGTTCAGCAAATATTACAGATTTATGAAACGCTCAGGGATAATTATTGTGAGTTACTTTATGTTTGACTTGAATTGATGCTCGTATGCCCCTAATTTTAGATAGAATCTAATTGTAAATTAAATTAAAGTTGGCTAGCTCAGGTAAGCAAAGATCTTAACACAAGGTGTGGGTCCCCAATTACTTTTTTGAAAATTCTAGCGTACGCCCATGTACGTAGTTCAGATACCCGCTAAAATGCTACATCAGATCTAAATGAAATTACGTTTCTGAAAGTTCAATCAAGTGATTGTCGTTTGGTGGTTTTTAGTTAATTAAATACAACTCAATGAGTAAATCTCACAGGTAAATTCATCATTTCCCGCTTTCTAGTAGCGTCAGTAGCTATCTTTTGTTTCTTTCAGGCAACAACCGCGCCTTGATTGGTTTAGGCCCAAGCCAAGGAAGGATCCTAACCTCACTTCTGCACTTGGATTTTTCAATTTCAATTTTTACAAGGAAATAATTCGCCTGGGCTGTGTTATACAGCGACGTTTAAGCAGCTTCTCAGCAGGTACACATTGGTATGATTTATATTGGCTTCACCACTAACCTGCGAAACCTTCTTTGAATGCCCGTCCGAACCTCGGCCGCAGCAAGAATGTGCCCAGATCTTCTCTTGGAGTCGGATGCCGGATGTGCGGTGTTGATGTGGTCCTCGTAGGGCTCGCCTGCTATCGCTGGAACTGCAAAACCGGTCCGGGATGTCCTCAAATGGGTCGAGATGGTGTCTCGGAGCTCTGCCGCAGGATCGGGATCGGTAGCCGATGTTGGAAATTAACTTTAGGCGTTGGATTTTCTTGCCTTTATTTGTGCGTGAACACGACCACGTAAATAGCACTCTGGTGAATTTTTAAAGCTGTAACTGTATGTAAAGGTACTAAATTTTAAATTAAAACACCAGCCAATTTCAATGCTGTCACCAGCAATTTTTATTCATTTGTCTCCCCGAATTGTTAAAAACAATTGCACATCAATATAAAATAAGTCAAATAAAATCCTTACAACAATTAAACACCTTAAAACTAATCTTTTTACAAACTTTTGCTTATCTACTAAATTGTTCCATTAATTTTCACAATTTTGTCTTTCACATCACTGTGTCCCGCACTTATTAACAATCCTTTTTCACTACGTTCTCACTGATCAGTTCTTCCTTTCGTGAACTTCCACAAGAAACACTTCGGAGTTCAACTAAAAGTCCATTTCATTTTTTCACTCCTGCATCAAATTAATGTTCGGATTTTCAAATAATCTTGCATGTTAATTATTCATTTTCTTCCCTTTATTTGCCTTCAGATTTATTCCTGTGTGCTCTTTGCACTCTGTTTTGCCTTCTGCATTTTTATACCTTTCAAGAATATGCTCAAAGAGAAATTTATACAACGATTTCTGACTTGCAATTTACCTCGACAAGCATGTGACCATTCTTTTCATAATCGAATTACTAATACATGGATTGGCTTTTGCATTTTACCATCCCCTTTTAATATTCTTAACTAATTAAATATTGTGGTCCTATTCCTATTAGGTTTAGAACTCTGCCTTTCCTTTTATGTTACGAATTTACTACTTATTACAGGCATTGCTTTGCAAATTTGATTGCTAATTCAAATTTGATTTGATTTTATTTGTTGCCATTAAATCCTATCTCCCATTCTGAGCTTTTATAACCTATTCATTAATTTGCTGTGCTCTAGATGTGCGGTTCAGGGCTTAAGACTATCTCAATAAAAACCTTTACGTATGCTGTAGTGGAGTCTATTTTTGTCTTAATTTTTAAACCATTAGCCGTATGGTCCAATGAATAAAAGTATTCCTATTGCCATTTTTAATCTGTTTTAATAGCTTTAAAAAAATAAATGCGAGACAGCATAACGCTATTTCATAGTATCTAAATCAATTAGAGAACGTTTCTCCAAATTAATTTTTGCGTCTGTGACATTATACGAAACAATTTAAGTTTTATCCTAAAATTTGACTAACGCAGTGTGTTGCCTAACCCCTCTTCTTGTCCCCCTTAATTAAGCGCCAACCTACGCCGGAAAACCAGTTAGATTCGTATTTGTCTGTATTATAAAACACGCGCTGATTGCTATACATTTATGCCTATTTTACGATATTTACCCTGTATCTCTTGTGTTGCATTTTCATCAAGGTTAAATCTTAAGCTATGTGCAAATTATTAATTTTACCTGTTACTGCGTCAAAGCAAAAATAGACAAAGTTTTATTTTTTTAAGGTACTCACTCTGTATGCATTTCACCGAAAGTATGCTCGGTTACGAGCCAGGTACATATCTTGTCCGCATACAAATTATCGCATTCCTCCAAAAAATAGTTTTTAAGCTATATCGCCGCCAACATACAGACGGGCAGACGGAGAGACAGACAGACGGACAAACATTCAGACAGATAGACGGGATTGAGGAAACCAGTTTTTCGTCATCTAGGGACTATGAAGCGTGAAGATCTGAAGAATTCTCGGAAGGTAATTGTCTCACTATTACAATACCTCCTTCGTCTTTTAGATGAAGAAAATAAAACTGTGTGCTGTAGCCTTCCGAATATTTAAAAATTAATGGTTTAACAATATAAGTTTTTAAAAGAGCAACGCATTCGCTTTCATCAGGACCAAATTCTCAAAATTCATATCTGGTAGAGCATGACGTCATGGAATCGAGGACGGTAGCGTTGTGTTGAATTTCAGAAATTATTTTTAAATGTAGGTATTTTTAGCGTATTGAGATATGTTTGAAGGACCTGTAAATAAAACCAAAAATTCCCAAAAGCTTTTAATAAACTATTTCTTGGATTGTTCTCAGTTAGAAAATTTCATTGCCAGCAGCCCATGCGTTTATAGCGTTTATAAACATTCTCTTTATTTTTTTTCTGTTATTTGCTTGATATTCTCCTCTTCTTTAAAAAGCGTTATCCATCTTAATTTATAAGCTGGATCAGAGAATGCAGTAAATACTATGTCTTCGTTAAGGTAATCCTTCAATGTGTTAAAAACTGCCCTGATAAGTTTATCAACTGCGGAAAAAGGATATTTGAAATTTTTTGCTTTTCGCTTTCCTAGTTTAATTTTCATACTGACGATTGTTGGTATTACGAATTTATATCATATACGTATGAGTTTCTCATTGTAGAATATCTAACGCTAAAGCTAGTGGCTATTTTCTTTCAAGCAACATTGTTCAATTGAAAGCTATTCATATACTAAATAGGTAATTTTTCTTTTTCTTCTAAAATGTCGATTATGAAATCATACTGTGAATTTCAACCTGTAATGCCAGGATAGCTCTAATGACACTGTAATGATACTCAATCATGACCTATAGTCTGTCAAATGTTCATATGATTCGGATCAGGCTGTGAGTATGCTTTTTTAACTGTTAAAAACCAAACCAAGTTAATGATGTGACTGCGACAATGTTAGTGTCAAATTATGCAGTGACCAAAAAATGTTACCACAAATTTTGGGGAAATGTCAAGTTTGGTTGGTAACTAAATTTGTATAGTGTTAAAAAAGCATTCTTATAGTCTGCTCTGAATCATGTGAAAATCAGACAGACTATACAAAATCTATTAGAAAATTATGATAACCAGCTCAGTATATATTGATTGTTATTTAATGCGGATTGAATAATTCAAATATTTAAGTCTTAAAAATATAGTGAAGTGTATGTATAATATTGATCAAGTATGTAAATTAACTAATATGATATATCATGTTTCTATATGAAATAATTGGGTTGTTTGCCTTGGAGATTTTAAAATAAAAAATAGTTTGTCCATAAGGGAATCAAAAACCTTGTACTGCCCAAATTTGAGAAAAATAAATACAGTTTTGTCAGTAAAAGTGTTAATTTATCTTTTCATTGAGTGAATACGTGAGTAACAGAACTAAATAGGAGTCAAAAACGGTAAATATACTGAGAAAATGTAATCTTCGCGATACACAAGAAAAGCGTGCGACGCACAGTGGTCACCCAAAGACAGTTCCTAACCACGGGCACAATTACGAAGCTATCAGACTGAGTTGAGCCGGAATGAAGTTTTGCATCGTCAGGGGTTACCTGTGGTTCACTCTGGGAATCAATGTGAGAAAGAGAAAAACTACAAAAAGATGGTTAGCCTTTTTGGGAAAGCAATGCAAGTTAGTATTCACAGGAAGCTAAGCAAATCTATCATTTACCTGTTACTTGTCTTAATTTTTAAACCATTAGCCGTATGGTCCAATGAATAAAAGTATTCCTATTGCCATTTTTAATCTGTTTTAATATCTTTAAAAAAAATAAATGCGAGACAGCATAACGCTATTTCATAGTATCTAAATCAATTAGAGAACGTTTCTCCAAATTAATTTTTGCGTCTGTGACATTATACGAAACAATTTAAGTTTTATCCTAAAATTTGACTAACGCAGTGTGTTGCCTAACCCCTCTTCTTGTCCCCCTTAATTAAGCGCCAACCTACGCCGGAAAATCAGTTAGATTCGTATTTGTCTGTATTATAAAACACGCGCTGATTGCTATACATTTATGCCTATTTTACGATATTTACCCTGTATCTCTTGTGTTGCATTTTCATCAAGGTTAAATCTTAAGCTATGTGCAAATTATTAATTTTACCTGTTACTGCGTCAAAGCAAAAATAGACAAAGTTTTATTTTTTTAAGGTACTCACTCTGTATGCATTTCACCGAAAGTATGCTCGGTTACGAGCCAGGTACATATCTTGTCCGCATACAAATTATCGCATTCCTCCAAAAAATAGTTTTTAAGCTATATCGCCGCCAACATACAGACGGGCAGACGGAGAGACAGACAGACGGACAAACATTCAGACAGATAGACGGGATTGAGGAAACCAGTTTTTCGTCATCTAGGGACCATGAAGCGTGAAGATCTGAAGAATTCTCGGAAGGTAATTGTCTCACTATTACAATACCTCCTTCGTCTTTTAGATGAAGAAAATAAAACTGTGTGCTGTAGCCTTCCGAATATTTAAAAATTAATGGTTTAACAATATAAGTTTTTAAAAGAGCAACGCATTCGCTTTCATCAGGACCAAATTCTCAAAATTCATATCTGGTAGAGCATGACGTCATGGAATCGAGGACGGTAGCGTTGTGTTGAATTTCAGAAATTATTTTTAAATGTAGGTATTTTTAGCGTATTGAGATATGTTTGAAGGACCTGTAAATAAAACCAAAAATTCCCAAAAGCTTTTAATAAACTATTTCTTGGATTGTTCTCAGTTAGAAAATTTCATTGCCAGCAGCCCATGCGTTTATAGCGTTTATAAACATTCTCTTTATTTTTTTTCTGTTATTTGCTTGATATTCTCCTCTTCTTTAAAAAGCGTTATCCATCTTAATTTATAAGCTGGATCAGAGAATGCAGTAAATACTATGTCTTCGTTAAGGTAATCCTTCAATGTGTTAAAAACTGCCCTGATAAGTTTATCAACTGCGGAAAAAGGATATTTGAAATTTTCTGTTTTTCGCTTTCCTAGTTTAATTTTCATACTGACGATTGTTGGTATTACGAATTTATATCTCATATACGTATGAGTTTCTCATTGTAGAATATCTAACGCTAAAGCTAGTGGCTATTTTCTTTCAAGCAACATTGTTCAATTGAAAGCTATTCATATACTAAATAGGTAATTTTTCTTTTTCTTCTAAAATGTCGATTATGAAATCATACTGTGAATTTCAACCTGTAATGCCAGGATAGCTCTAATGACACTGTAATGATACTCAATCATGACCTATAGTCTGTCAAATGTTCATATGATTCGGATCAGGCTGTGAGTATGCTTTTTTAACTGTTAAAAACCAAACCAAGTTAATGATGTGACTGCGACAATGTTAGTGTCAAATTATGCAGTGACCAAAAAATGTTACCACAAATTTTGGGGAAATGTCAAGTTTGGTTGGTAACTAAATTTGTATAGTGTTAAAAAAGCATTCTTATAGTCTGCTCTGAATCATGTGAAAATCAGACAGACTATACAAAATCTATTAGAAAATTATGATAACCAGCTCAGTATATATTGATTGTTATTTAATGCGGATTGAATAATTCAAATATTTAAGTCTTAAAAATATAGTGAAGTGTATGTATAATATTGATCAAGTATGTAAATTAACTAATATGATATATCATGTTTCTATATGAAATAATTGGGCTGTTTGCCTTGGAGATTTTAAAATAAAAAATAGTTTGTCCATAAGGGAATCAAAAACCTTGTACTGCCCAAATTTGAGAAAAATAAATACAGTTTTGTCAGTAAAAGTGTTAATTTATCTTTTCATTGAGTGAATACGTGAGTAACAGAACTAAATAGGAGTCAAAAACGGTAAATATACTGAGAAAATGTAATCTTCGCGATACACAAGAAAAGCGTGCGACGCACAGTGGTCACCCAAAGACAGTTCCTAACCACGGGCACAATTACGAAGCTATCAGACTGAGTTGAGCCGGAATGAAGTTTTGCATCGTCAGGGGTTACCTGTGGTTCACTCTGGGAATCAATGTGAGAAAGAGAAAAACTACAAAAAGATGGTTAGCCTTTTTGGGAAAGCAATGCAAGTTAGTATTCACAGGAAGCTAAGCAAATCTATCATTTACCTGTCAATTTTTGCTGGGATGCGTCTAATTTACAATAGATAAAGTAGAGATGCGTACTACCAACACGCCATACTTAATTGTCGTTTAAATTTAAAAATAGGGTTAAAGAATTATAATTTATTCATGACCCTACCTGACATAAGAATCAATTGTATCTAAAATAAAATAAGTTGAGCTAGTTAGAAAACGTAATATAATTGCACAGTAAATAATTTACGAGTACCAAAAACATTTGTCACTGGAAATGAAATTTGACAATAGTTTGGGGCTATTATAATATTATCATAAAATGATATATTTGTCGGACTTTCTCCATATCATAATAGACCACTGCCAAAAAATGACATTCAGAGAACAAATTATCATAAAAGCTCCAATATAAATCATTACATAAATAAATATATTCTGGGTGGGGCTAATAACATAAGCTAATATAACTTAAATACGTATAACTTCTTTTATTGCTTCAGCTGACTTTGGCCTTCCAGCCTTAATGCATAACTGGGAACATTTGCTGACGAAACTCCTATATCACAGTCCCGTTGTATGTCACTAATTTATGTATTTTATAAAATATGTTGTTGCTAATGAATTAATCCTATGTTGTACATTCATAACTTTTTTTTTATAAGAATCGTATTGGGTGGTACAGAGATTAGATCTTCCAAATCTTCATTCTTATTAACAAGTTAAAATTTGGCATTTTGATTAATCTTTAAACTACGCAAAAGGTGTTTATTATATTACGTCTAAAAAGTATGTGGAATTTAAAAAATCCCGTTAAACAAACGCGCTATTTTCATGGAACCATTCTTAACATTTTATATGGCAAACAACTTATCTTAATTGGTAATGCATAGACTATTTAACTGTAAACATTTATTAATTCTGTGGGGAATTCCGGCAATTAGTATTTAAATATCTATACGGCTTAAAAATGCTATTCCCTCTTTTTCACAAAGAGACAAAACAGTGTAAGTTTCGATTCTTCTTTGTTTTAGTTCAGGTTTTCGGGGTTTAACTGCCTATGAACATATCTTGCACAAACGTGTGTAATTCAATTTATTGTAAACAATATTATGTGCTGAGCTGTTAACTGCATCAATTCTTTAAGTAATTTCTTCTAGGTTGATACCCATATAAGTTTCTTTTTTCTCCATATAGCCTCTCCACAGTTTCGCAGCCGTTTAATGTTATAAAATGTTTACTTTTGAACACGTTAAATATATTCGCATTCGCGGCTTCTGTATTAAAAAAACTGTGTTTAAGTTGAAATTGTTACATCAAATTGTGGTGACCCAGACGTGATCTCCAAGTAAAAAGATGGAACAACTGAAAAGACTCCAATCCGTGGGTCATTTGAGAAGACGTACAGTTTGTTCGTCATGGCTGCAGCTGAAGAGAAACTCGATAAAGAAGTTTTGCAGTCCCTATTGATCAAATTGAAGAAGGTGTTATCCGAATTGTCTTGCTTGTATCATAAGCTATGCAAACAGTTGTTTAATGAAAATTTTGTCAAACCGAATATTCAACGGATCCGCTATGCGTAGAAGATTATAAAGATAAGTTAAATTTAGTTCGAATGAAGTTTAGTTCTCTTTCTGAAGCTACATATTTCGTTTTTCCACAATCAACAACTGGTCATGTAAGATATCATCCTCCAAGTCCAACTCATATAAAAAAAATCAAATTACCGAAGTTGGAATTAAAGAAGTTTGGAGGTGAACTAAATGAATGGCTAGGATTTTAAGGACAATTAGAAAAAATAGATCAAGACTAGGACGTCGAACCAGAATATCAGTTTCAGTAGTTATTACAAGCAACAGCCTGAGAATTAATAGAAAGCTACGAAAGACCGCTGGAAATTTTTCGAAGGTTTGAAATGTCGATTTGGAAAGGAAAATTTGGTAATTCAAGTTTACGAGTACATAAGAATTATTGAAGATATTCATTCAAAATGAGTCCTTTCTATTTTTCCTGGTGGAGTCCATAAGCAAAATCATCGGAAACAAGTAATGAATTTGGTGAAATTAAAGAAGAAAAAGGATTTTTCTGGCTCGAGCTGATTTTGAACTAATGAATTGGAATTTATTCGTCTCATTCCCTGATTACGATGCTATTGTTGAATTACTAATTCGAACAGCATTTACAATAAAAAGGATGTCATAATAAATCCAAATATGTGACAATATCTGCTGTTTTAAAGTGCAGGAAGACAAGCAGTAGTTGTGCTATAAAAGAGCAAATAGACTGACCGATTAGGGAGTTGCAAAAATGGGTTACCAGAATCAATAAGGTAAAACTATCAAGAATGCGGATTCTATTTTTACTGCTTCAAATTTGTTCTCTGAAGATAGAATACAAGAAAGAAGGTCAAGTTAAACCTTCTCCGATAAATACCATGACAGCAAGGCTTGCTTTTTGACACAGAAAATGAGTCTGCAACAAAAGAAGACCACACTGGGAAGTAAGAAAATAATGTTGTTTTCTTTGCTAGAAATCTCGTGACCAGGCGAAGAACCGTAAAGTGAATGTCAAATTCGTCGTGTGTGATCACAAGCAGTTTATCGTGACATGTCTTGAAATTCTAGCCGATATAGCAAATACTGAGAGAAATCCAGGAGGGTTCGGTTACGAAGATAAGGTTTGAGACACGAATTGCTGGCTCCGGCGACTATGAGTCTGGATGGCTGCTTCGGACCAGCAGAGCTCCGGATTGCTCTTGCAGGTGTCGGGGATTATGGCTGTTTTGAGGCTCAAGAGCTTATGAAGCTGAAGCGCTCACAGACAGAACATCATAGTTTTATACCTTTCTGGAGGGCAACCGGCAAAGCTTAGCTTTTAGCCGTACGGATAAGTATATGCGTAGGTGCCCAGCAGAGCGTTTTCCGATTATCTAAGTTTGTCGTGACCTGGAGGTCATGTGTCATACGTCACTGAAGTTGGCTAGGTGCAAACTCAAACGCCCTAATTGCGTTTTAGATTTAATTTGAGCAATGCTATCGTAATGGATTTGTTATATCTTGCCCATCGCAGTGTCCAACGGAGTTATGTCAAGAGATGGGCTACGTCAAGGACACTTCAGGAATGGCTTATCAGTCCCGGTTTGTTAATTCAACACTGTCAACTTGCCGGAAACTCAGAACTGAGCACCCAAGATCTGCTAACGAGCTCCAGCACTAAGGACTTTCTTTTTGCGACTTTAACAACGCAGGCGACCGAAAATGGAAACTTCAAAAATAGTCCGAAGACACGACGGTAAGACCGGGAAGATGGATTTCATTTAGCAGATATGGTTGGCGTTCTCGGACATTTTGCCATTTCCTATTGTAACGCTAGCTCCCGTTTGAATTTGATTAGTTCAATATTAAATAATATTTGCAAATTTAAACGTCGCCGACCTTTCGCGTTATCAAGAATCCGGTGTGTTTCAGCAAGATAAGATAGCGCAGACCGAAGTTCCGCCCGTGAAAACAGCGCGAACAAAGGCGAGACGCGCGCCGTTCTTCCTCACCTAATAGCTTTACAAAGCATATAAAAGGGCTTGCAGAACGCATTTCAAGAGAGATTTCCAAGAGATTCCTGATTCTCCTCCAGCATTCATTCTAGCAAACACCTAGTTCCAGATCCTTCATCCTGTCCTGTCCAGAGAGTCCATCCGTCAAACCGTCCCGAGGCTAAGTTTAATTTAGTGGTTCTTTAGGAACGCCTGAAACGCTAGCCTATTTATCCCGTAAAATCCCTGACAGCTAGTTTAATTCAGTGGTCCTGTAAAAGGCGTCTGAAACGTAGCTATTTATGCCTGAAAATCCCTGACAGCTAGTTTAATTCAGTGGTCCTGTGTAGGCGCCTGGAACGCCAGCTAATTACCTTGTAAATATCCTACACCGAAAACCGTTTGTAAATCAGTAATAACTAACGTAATATTTAAATCCCAGCTCCCTTGCATTTTAAATTTGGCGCCTTGCTATTCAAGCAGAATTAGAAGCTTCAAGGTACCTAATTAGAATTTACCTGTGTTAATCCTTGAGAATTGCAGCGGCCGTCTTGCCTGGGAATTCTGCGGACCGAACCGTCAACCTCGCCGAAGCCAAGAGATTCCTGATTCTCCTCCAGCATTCATTCCAGCAAACACCTAGTTCCCGATCCTTCATCCTGTCCTGTCCAGAGAGTCCCTCCGTCAAAACCGTCCCGAGGATGAGTTTAATTTAGTGGTTCTTTAAGAACGCCTGAAACGCTAGCCTTTTTATCCTGTAAAATCCCTGACAGCTAGTTTAATTCAGTGGTCCTATAAAAGGCGTCTGAAACGTAGCTATTTATGCCTGAAAATCCCTGACAGCTAGTTTAATTCAGTGGTCCTGTAAAAGGCGTCTGAAACGTAGCTATTTATGCCTGAAAATCCCTGACAGCTAGTTTAATTCAGTGGTCCTGTGAAGGCGCCTTGAACGCCAGCTAATTACCTTGTAAATATCCTACACCGAAAACCGTTTGTAAATCAGTAATAACTAACGTAATATTGAAATCCCAGCTCCCTTGCATTTTAAATTTGGCGCCTTGCTATTCAAGCAGAATTAGAAGCTTCAAGCTATCTAATTGGAATTTACCTGTGTTAATCCTTGAGAATTGCAGCGGCCGTCTTGCCTGGGAATTCTGCGGACCGAACCGTCAACCTCGCCGAAGCCAAGAGATTCCTGATTCTCCTCCAGCATTCATTCCAGCAAACACCTAGTTCCCGATCCTTCATCCTGTCCTGTCCAGAGAGTCCCTCCGTCAAAACCGTCCCGAGGATGAGTTTAATTTAGTGGTTCTTTAAGAACGCCTGAAACGCTAGCCTTTTTATCCTGTAAAATCCCTGACAGCTAGTTTAATTCAGTGGTCCTATAAAAGGCGTCTGAAACGTAGCTATTTATGCCTGAAAATCCCTGACAGCTAGTTTAATTCAGTGGTCCTGTAAAAGGCGTCTGAAACGTAGCTATTTATGCCTGAAAATCCCTGACAGCTAGTTTAATTCAGTGGTCCTGTGAAGGCGCCTTGAACGCCAGCTAATTACCTTGTAAATATCCTACACCGAAAACCGTTTGTAAATCAGTAATAACTAACGTAATATTTAAATCCCAGCTCCCTTGCATTTTAAATTTAGCGCCTTGCTATTCAAGCAGAATTAGAAGCTTCAAGCTACCTAATTAGAATTTACCTGTGTTAATCCTTGAGAATTGCAGCGGCCGTCTTGCCTGGAAATTCTGCGGACCGAACCGTCAACCTCGTCGAAGAATACACGTGGAGGTGCCGAGGTTGCTAACCTCGAAAATCCTGTCGATTTGATAAATCGAGTTACAAGCGAAGTCCCGTCGTGCGGCGAACCTCACGGAGTATTTTAACAACAAACTGTAGCTGCACAAATAGGGTGAGAACTCGCGTTAACAGTTTTAATTTGTTGTTTGTTTACAGAAGCCAGAATCCGCAGCTCGGTGAATTTGACAGACTGCCCGGCGTCGCCATCAGCGCGCAGCTCGACACCGAACGAGAACGCCGACAATTCTCGACGCTTCCGAAGCGGAGCGCTTTCGATGTCAGCAGATACTCCCAGCACGGATGTGACGCGGGTTGCAACAGCCGCAGGAACCAGCAACGTTATTTAAATTACACGAATATTTAATTATGTAGTATAGTTATACAGAATAAATTGTTATACAGGATACTCCGTTGGTGTTTGCTTATTTATGGTATATCTGAGCGAACGATTGAACCTACCTCAGATTTATGAGCTAACCCGTGGTAAATAAATTTTACAACCCTTATAAGCAGGGGAGAATATTACACTATCAAATAGTAAAAAGTGGATTTCACGTGTTTAAATAAGACACAAAAACCTGCAAAACATGAAAGATGTACTGGTCGGTTACATTCTGCATATAATGAAGCAAATATTGATCGCATAAATGGCATAATCACAGAATCGTAAGTTTAGAACAAGACAGAGATAACAGACTTTTCAAATTGTATGATTGGAACCATAATATATTACTATACAAGACTTCATAAGGCATCGACAAAATGGGTACCAAAAATTCTGACGTCCGAACTTCGAACTCGAGTCTAAACAACAAAGTAAAAAGTGACGTCATCCAGGATCTTCACTTCCATGAAAATTTCGTTCACATGCCTCACTGGGAAGGATAATGGGCGAATTTTAGTTGTGGATTATTTGAAACGCTGTATATACTTAACCTTAGTTACTAAGCTTTATCGTTATATTAAGAAACAAATTACAGAAGTTGCAATTTACCAACCTTCGTTAATGCATTGAAAATGAATTTTGCTAATTTTCAAGTCTGGCACAAAATTTCCAAATTCTGAAAAAATTACAAGGGATAGAAATTTAAAAAAAGTTTTAAAATTGTTCACATCTGTATTATTATTGTTTATTATACGCCACGCGAAACGTTACTGCGAAGTTCTAGTGCATAGTAAATCATTAATAAATAATACGTACTACAGTTTTGAACCTTTTCAGCATCTTGTACACTTGAATGTTAATTTGCAATTAGATAAAGATGTTGAATACGATATTACATTAATTTTTTTACATAACTTTAGAAGATATATTGCTTATATGAGTCATTCTTATTCTTACGTTTATTAGCTGTTTAAAGGAGATGTGAGAATGACAAGCCTTCCAATCGGCAGCTCCACATATTATTATTATTTACAGTTTATTTTGTTTACTCTTGAAACGTTCTTTAATAGCAAATATAAGGACTGGAGCGTGGATGCTTTTAATAAGAGGAGCAGGGCAGTGTGATTAGACCTTTGAGTTGTTAAATCGATATGTATCTTTAGTTTGGTGTTAATTTCTTAATAAATATATTTTAAACGGATTTTTTGTATGGGGAGCTTTTACATTGTATAAACCAGGTAACTTTGCATTTTCCGTATATATTGTAATGGTATTAGGCCCACGGCTCGACTCTGCTAGCAGTGCATCTTGATGAACAATTCAGTAAGCACAGAGTGAGGGTGTTTTATGTATCTGCAATGATAAGCTTAACAGTCTAACAATGAATGCATTGGTAAAGAGATGTCAGTAATAGTAAAGTAATTGAGTAGAAGGAACGCAAGGGGCAACGCTTGTTTTTCACAGAGGTCGAAGTTGACTTTCAGATATTAAATAATAGGTTGGTGCAGAATGAATAGCCGAACCGAAAGAAAGTAATAGACACAAAAGGGTTTGCTATGTGCATGTAAAAAAAGCGTAGATTTCAATTAAGCTAGTCAGTGAAATTTGTGAGGAATCGTAAAACGTAAAGAAAGCTGGAATACAATAATAATACATTGCGGGACATGAAAAAGGAATTGAAAAGCAAGCAGCAAATAAGAAGTAATGAACTCTATAAATAATCAGTGCATTAAACGTTAGTGAAACGCAGAGCAATTAATAAAACCTTGTATGTGTGTGGCGCAAAGAAACAATTTAGATTAAGAAAAAGACAATATTTTAATTTGTAAGAAATCTGAAAATGTAAAATTAGGTACTCAAACTTATTTCTAATATGTACTAAAATTCATCAAAACTTATTTCCGTTAGCATTGTAACTATAGCAACGAGATCTATTTTTGTTTTAAATAAAGGAAAAAAGAAGAACAAAAGAATAAATATTAATCTTGACACTGTGAAATTTGTGCTCCACTCTAATTAAAGGTTTTTTTATAAAAAAAAGCATTTCGAAACCTGAAAAGTATATTATGGTGTTGTGCACATGTCAAAGTTTATGTGGGAATATTTATGAAGGTTTCCGCAATATAAAAATAAATTTTTCTTCAAGAGCATCTCCGACCACTTCGGCAGCAGTTCAGTTCTGGATTCCGATATTCAATTCTGACCAAGATAAAGGTCCAGAGCCAGGGGCTTCACTGCTACACATCGGGCAAGACTGCAGGAGTGCAACCGCCAGCATCAACACCAGAGAAAGCCGTTCCAGAGGCAGATACCGACTGGGGTCATCTCCGAGCATTGCGGCAGCTACTACCGATCAGTAAAGGTAGGAAATTTGCCTAAAATATTAGTGTTATCGTACGAAATTCGAGAGGCATACAAGATTAGGCCTTACTGAAGAGGATACAAGCTTGTTCAGGGTTCCACCAAAGGCGCAGTTCGAAAAATAAGCAAGGCGTCCCAAATTTTGAGGTTATGCGACGGTATCGAAGCGTTCGGTTAAACAATTGCAAAATTAAAGACGGCGTCCATCTGACGTCACGAAATAAATACCTGCCTGAAACAAAAGGTGTTATTTGCCGCCAAAGCTGGAAGATTTGAATAAATACCTTACGAATGTTCATAATTTCGCTCATTCTAACGTAAATACCACTGACTGCACGACATAAACCATTTTGTGGGATTTGTGACAGATTGGTAAACATTTAACTACCGCGCATTCCAACCAATTCCGGTGTACAGTACCGCACCAGATGAATTGTAAATTAGGAACTCACCCTGGGATTAAAGAGTTATTGTTCCACTGAGCTAGCGTTTCCCCAAATTAATTGCAGCTAAATAAAATATTGAAAAGGGCATACGACCATTTATTTTGTGTAGTAAATTAGTACGCGTCACATTTTACCCAGCCTAATAAAATGACAGGCAAAGTTCAAACACAATAATAATATTAAACAGAGGATTGTGCATTTTGGATTTTGCTCTAACTTATATAACAAATAAGTTAATTAATAATATAGCTAATTAGAGGCAACCAGAGCTATCCATCGCAATATACATATGTATCGTAGTTATATATTTTTAAAGTCCCCATCAATTTTTTCAATTACAATCGCGCATTAAGTTTTAGTACAAACAGCTGACACAAACATCCCAACCCTGCATATTTCAACTACCATTCTGCGAACAAGTGCAGCGCGGCAATGACCTTAACCCACGTTATATTATTTATGTTAGAACCAAATACAATCCGACACGCTATTTACTATTTTCTTGCAAATTTAGACTTTCACACGGGCCCGAATAAAAAAAATGCATATTTTCCTTATTTAAAAAATGAGAAAATGGGCCCCCCCTCACAACCGCATCACCGACTATCATAAAAAATCCACCACTAGACAAATTTCCAAACAGCGAATTACACACAACTATTGATTTTAAGGTAAATATTACAAATGCACCTCAGCCTTCTACCGCTGTAGCTTCGCCCCCGTGCATCGCAAACGCCAAAATCCAGCACGTACGATGAGCGTTAATTTATCCTCTTTCCAACTAGCCCCAAATCACATTTAGATCTTTCAGAAAGTATGCGATGTAACAGCACCAAACGCTTTCGTGTCCAGAAAATCGTTTTAACCCCCGTATTTTTGCCCCTCGAATCGTACATTTTCACAATCTCTCCAAAAAGTTGGCCCTTGACAAGATTTTTAAAATGACACCAACAACATTCACCTGCAATACGTACAACTTGCAAAAATTCGCGAAAACTGCGCATTTTTCAAGCGTCACACAAATCGCTAGAAGAGCCCCATATTAGCTTCACATCTCCAATTCGTTAAACATTTTCAATGTTAAAACATTTTCAATGTTAAAACATTTAATAAAGACATAATGGCAAGCATACCTACGAAGTTCTGCTGCATAGCAGATCATTACGTACTACAACTTTAAACCTTCTCAGCAACTTGTGCAAGATGTTTTGAAGGATTTCTATAAATTAAATGCCATCTGCTCGGCGGTTCCACATGTTATTGTTTATAGTTTATTTTGTTGACTCCTGAAACGTGCTTTAATAGCAAATATAACCGGAGTAGAGATTTACTGCTTTTATTAGGAGTAACGGGGCAGTATAAAATCGGGATTACATGCGAATAGATCTTGAAGTTGTTTAGCCGATATGTATCTTTAGTTTTGGGTTAATTCTTCAATAAATACATTTTAAAAGGATTTGTTGATTGGGGAGCTTTTACAGTGTCTAATTTGGCTGAAATTAGACATGTTGGTAGTCAAAATATTGAGCGTTTAGCTCAACGTGATGCAGTCCGTAAGACTGCTGAAAAGGCACAAATAAAGCCATTTGTGATTAGTGATTTTGTATTCAGTAAAAATAACGAATGAATACTATCAAGCTTGACCGCCGGTACCGAGGTCCCTTCAACATTTAAGTTTGCTTACGATTACCTGATTAATGTCCTCGAGGACAAAGAGAAATTTTAGTTGACTCGGAGGAAGATAGCTCCGTGTCGGCGGAGAAAAACGTATGATAAATTTGATATTTATTCGAATTATGTAGAGATGAATTGTCATTGCTTTTAGTCGATCCTGACAAGATATAAAACTTGGTCAGATGAAGTGCTCGAGTCGATCCTGACTAGATATGTAAATTGGTCAGATGTGTTATTATGTGTTGATTCCGATTCAGAGTTTAATCGGATGATGTTGATTCCGATTCAGAGTTTAATCGGAAGGTGTTGATCCCGATTCAGAGTTTAAACGGAAGGTGTTGAGCCCGATTAAGGGTTTAATCGGAAGACCGGTTTGGTGGTTGAACCTGATTAAGAGTATAATCGGAAGACTTGTTTGGTAGTTAGTCGAGCCCGATTAAGAGTGTAATCGGAAGACCTGTTTGGTAGTTAGTCGAGCCCGATTAAGAGTGTAATCGGAAGACCGGTAGTTGCTCCCGATTAACAGTTTAATCGGAAGACCTCTGTGTAGTAATTGATCCGGATTAGTTTAATATCGAAAGTTGGGCTTGATAGTCACAGTCAAATAGTGTACTTTATTTGAAAGAGCATTTTGGTATGCACTACCTACAGAGCTTGATTTGTTTTCTTCAAAATTGTGAAAGTCGATGTTTGATTTGTTGTTTATTGGTTGATCATGATAAACGAGCGGTTAAGTAACCGATTTATTTTCATACAGTTGAAGGACTTTAGTGCCCGTGGACGTGCACGTGTCAGAATGGCCGTGTCGGCCCCGAAGATATTTGGACTAATGTATCCGCCTATGAGTTATGTTTTGTAGTTATGTTATGTTAGTTTGAACTGTTTTGTTTAATGAGTTCGTAGAAGGAACGTAATAGGCAATTTCCTATCGAATGTAACAGCGCCTACAAGACCCAAACAATCTGAGAATGAGTAGCGTTGCCGAGATGAGGGCATTCTGGTATAGAAAAGCAAAGGTGTTGGGTGGATTTGCGGGCGTCGGACCATTACCGTTCCAACCCTTATTATTAGTTAGTTTCGCCATTACTGGCACTTTATTGGTTATTTTAGTTTTCAACCGGTAAACTGTGCTTATCTGGCTTCGTGTGTAAACTATAAGTGGTCACGCCTTGAACTACCCCCTTTATCTGACATACATATGCCTCTGTATTTATATTTTTAAAGTCCCCACCAATTTCTTCTATTACATTCTCTTACAATCTCTTGTTAAGTTTTAGTACAAACAGCTGACACTACATTCCAACCCTGCCAGTGGCCATCTACGACTGTACCAACAAGTTTAACGCGGCAATGACATCCCCATGAAATATTATTCATGTTAGAGAAAAATACAATTCGACATTCCGTTAGCATTTAATATATACTTGCAAATTTACAATTTGACAAAGGGTCACAATCAAACAAAATAGCACATTTTCCTTATTTAACAATTGAAACAATAAAGCAAAACATTTCCTCCCCAACCCACCCCCACAACCCCGAATTCTCTTCTCTCTTAAAAAACAAAATAGACTAGTAGAATGTTTCCAAACAGCAAATTTCACAAAAAAATTAATTTTAAGGTTTTTCTGATAATTATAAGGTTTACCTCATTTGCAACCCCCAAATCCACCTGGGTTCCAAAACCCCTCCATCCCGTATTCTCCTAAAAAATACAATCGACCAGTAGAACGTCTCCAAACAGCGAAAGTGACACAAATATTAATTTTAAGGTTCTTCTGATAGTCATAACGTTTTTCCCATTTTGCAACCCCCAAATCCACCTGGGTTGCAATAGCCCCACATTCCGAATTCTCTTAAAAAAGACAATCGATCAGTAGAACGTGTCCAAACAGCGAATGTCACACAAATATTAATTTTAAGGTTTTTCTGATAGTCATAACTTATACGATAACGGCTGACAGCAGATTGTTTAAATATAGGGACATGAAGGTCAATAAAACAGCCAATTATATTTTTCTTCAGCTGATTATAATCAGCATTAGTAACGTTTCGTTATATAAATAACTTCTTCAGACAAATTAATTGAAATAATATATGTAGTAATAAAACATTATCTGGAAATGAGAGACAGGTTAGAATTTTACAAGCAGAGATACCCAATAAAAAACCTTACCTTTGAAATCAAATAATTCATATTTCAAATATATCAAATATAAAATATTGTAATAGGTGGTACATTATGAAAAATTAACAATCTGGAAACGAGAGAATAAGGTTAGAATTTCAAAAAGACAATATGCAATAATATATTCTTACCAATAAGTAAAAATTAATATGTGGGGAGGAATTAACACTCCCCCGCATTGTTGTTAAATAGTTAGGCATAGGATGGAAAGCGAAAACTAAATTTCAAACAATCTTAAATTATTTACGCAATATGGACGTCATATCAATTATTAGATCTGAGAGCATGCCTGATGGGCAAATTCCCAATGGTTAAAAGTTATAACTTTTAACCATTGGGAATTTGCCCATCAGGCATGCTCTCAGATCTAATAATTGATATGACGTCCATATTGCGTAAATAATTTAAGATTGTTTGAAATTTAGTTTTCGCTTTCCATCCTATGCCTAACTATTTAACAACAATGCGGGGGAGTGTTAATTCCTCCCCACATATTAATTTTTACTTATTGGTAAGAATATATTATTGCATATTGTCTTTTTGAAATTCTAACCTTATTCTCTCGTTTCCAGATTGTTAATTTTTCATAATGTACCACCTATTACAATATTTTATATTTGATATATTTGAAATATGAATTATTTGATTTCAAAGGTAAGGTTTTTTATTGGGTATCTCTGCTTGTAAAATTCTAACCTGTCTCTCATTTCCAGATAATGTTTTATTACTACATATATTATTTCAATTAATTTGTCTGAAGAAGTTATTTATATAACGAAACGTTACTAATGCTGATTATAATCAGCTGAAGAAAAATATAATTGGCTGTTTTATTGACCTTCATGTCCCTATATTTAAACAATCTGCTGTCAGCCGTTATCGTATAAACTATATTAATACTTACTCGAATCCTGATGAGGGTGGATTCTACTTGTTTCTACTAATTTCTGCTTACTATTCTAATGGATCAACACCTACTATCAATCAACAATACCTTTTACGAAGACGTTGCCTCCAACTATGGACACAAATATGAAAAATGTTTCCGCACATTAAATAAATTAGGATTTGCCATTGTAAAGGTGAGTGAGAGGATAGAATTTGTAAAGCAATGTAAACATTTACAATTGATACCTAAATTTCTCCAAAAAAATTTTAAAAATATTCAATTTAAAAATTTCATTAATTACAATACTTTTCAAAATTTCAAAAATAATTTCATAAGGAAAACTTTATCTCTAATATTAAATGATTCTTACTGTTATTTAAATTACCTAAAACAAAAAGTGATAAATTGTCATAAATTTCTTAATAATAGTAATGTTTCTAAAATCTTAATTATGTCATTTATTTACCAAAAAACTTCACAAATTAATAAATATAGATATAAAATCAAAATTAAACACATGAGAAAAATTAACAATCTGAAATTAAAACAAATTCAGGATTCTAGTACTAATACGTCTGTAGAATGTAATATTGCAAATGATACTAAAAATTGGATTAAAAATTTAACAAATGTAAAACTTCCACATGATGTTGAAGATATCTTAAAACTAGGACCAAATTTTAATATATATAACCCTAATGATAAAATTCCTAATGAGAATATTATAGTTAATGTTGAAAATGCTATAAATAAATTAAACTCTGAATGTCAAATTAAAATAAGGGCTTCTGTTTGCAATACTTTAACTAACTACCAAAATAATAATAAAAAAAAAAAGATTTTAAATTTTAGAGATAATATTACAAATAATAAATTGCTAAAGAAAATTAACAATACCAAATCCTTTCTTAAAAAAAATAAAGAAATATTAATTACCAAAGCTGATAAAACACAAACTACAGTAATTATCAACAAAACTGACTACAATAATAAAATGTTTGATCTTTTAAATGACACAGAAACTTATAGTAAAATTGATAAGGATCCTACTGACAAAATTCAAAAATTCAATAATAAAATTTTGAAAAAATGGGAAGATAACAATTACATAGATAATATAACTTACAAAAAACTTATAACCCATAATGGACTTCTGCCTAAAATTTATGGTCTACCCAAATTACATAAAAATAATTACCCTTTACGTCCTATAGTTGCTTCATATATGAGCCCTTTATATAAATTATCAAAATTTTTATCTAATATTTTAATTAACATTACTCAAAAAAACATATACAGTGTAAAAGATTCTTGGACATTTAAAAATTTTATTGATACTATATCAGTTCCTAAAGATTATATTTTATTCTCTTTGGATGTTATATCCCTTTATACTAATATACCAATTAATTTAGCCATTGAATCCATAGATCAATATTGGAATCAAATTAATAATTTCACTAATATTCCTAAACAGGATTTTATTGAAGCTGTACAATATATTTTACAATCTACATATTTTTCATTCAATAATCAAACTTATAAACAAAAATTTGGAGTTGCCATGGGACAACCTCTATCAAGTACTATTGCAGACTTAGTGTTACAAAAAATAGAATCTGACATTTTAAAAAACATAAAGGACATTTGTTTTTACAGACGTTATGTCGATGACATTATTATCTGTACAGATAAAAAAAACATAGACTACATCCACAAAATTTTTAATGATTACCATCCTAGATTACAATTTACAATTGAAAAAGAAAATAATAATAACACCATAAATTTCCTTGATTTAACTTTAATTAGAACAAATAATGGTAAAATTGAAACTAATTGGTTCAGAAAAGAAATCAAATCAGACAGATATTTAAATTACAATTCACAAACATCATTAAAATATAAAATTAGTGTAATTAATAATTTAACAGATCGAGCAATATTACTTTCATCTAATAAATTTCACAAAGAAAATATCTCTATAATTAAAAAAATATTAATAAAAAATAACTACCCTACTAAATTCATTAACTCTAACATTAAAAAAAGATTAAATAAAATTAAATTTAAACACACATTAAATAATAATTTAACATATGATTTATACCCTAACTGCTTAGGTCAAGAATTTAATAATTATCAATATACTCAAAATACAAATTATATTTCCATTCCTTTCATACCTAAAATATCACAAAGCATAAAACAAATTTTACAATCCTATAACTACAATGTTGCTTTTAAAAATCATAATACAATAGGTCAAAATTTTTTTAATAAATTAAAAGATAAAACTCCTCTTCTTTCTGAATCTAATATAGTATACCAAATAGATTGTAATGATTGTAATGCCAATTATATTGGTCAAACTAAACAATTATTAAAAAAAAGAATTGCTCAACACAGGACTTCTGTAAAAACAAAAGTCTTAACTCCTAACAAATCTAGCACAGCGCTATCCGACCATTCATACGATTTTTATCACAATTTTAATTTCAACTCTCCTAAAGTGTTGCAAACGGAAAATAACTTGCATAAACGTTTACTTTATGAAATGATCGAAATTAAAAAAAACCCAAATTCGATTAATTACAAAACTGACATTGATAATTTGCATTCTATTTACTATAATCTTCTTTAATTTATATCTCTTTAATTCAAGTTATACTAGTATATTAATTCTCTCATATTTAATTAATAATTTTTATTTATATTGCTTTTTAGATTTTGGGATATCTTCTAGCTATTTAACTTTTAACCATTGGGAATTTGCCCATCAGGCATGCTCTCAGATCTAATAATTGATATGACGTCCATATTGCGTAAATAATTTAAGATTGTTTGAAATTTAGTTTTCGCTTTCCATCCTATGCCTAACTATTTAACAACAATGCGGGGGAGTGTTAATTCCTCCCCACATATTAATTTTTACTTATTGGTAAGAATATATTATTGCATATTGTCTTTTTGAAATTCTAACCTTATTCTCTCGTTTCCAGATTGTTAATTTTTCATAATGTACCACCTATTACAATATTTTATATTTGATATATTTGAAATATGAATTATTTGATTTCAAAGGTAAGGTTTTTTATTGGGTATCTCTGCTTGTAAAATTCTAACCTGTCTCTCATTTCCAGATAATGTTTTATTACTACATATATTATTTCAATTAATTTGTCTGAAGAAGTTATTTATATAACGAAACGTTACTAATGCTGATTATAATCAGCTGAAGAAAAATATAATTGGCTGTTTTATTGACCTTCATGTCCCTATATTTAGATAGTCATAACGTTTTTCCCATTTTGCAACCCCCAAATCCACCTGGGTTGCAGTAGCCCCACATTCCGAATTCTCCTAAAAAAAATAATCGGTCAGTAGAACGTGTCCAAACAGCGAATGTCACACAAATATTAATTTAAAGGTTTTTCTGATAATTATAACGTTTTCCCCATTTTGCAACCCTCAAATCTACCTGGGATGCAAAAGCCCCACATTCCGCATTCTCCTAAAAAAGACAATCGATCAGTAGAACGTGTCCAAACAGCGAATGTCACACAAATATTAATTTAAGGGTTTTTCTGATAGTTATAACAGTAGAGGGAAGTGGATGGTTCTGGAACCTCCCCCCACCACTTGACCTTGAGTTCAAGGAAAGGCCACGTTCAAGCCCAAGGTCACATTCGAAGCGAGGCCACGTTCGGAGCGAGGCCACCGACAGTAACCTTGAAGAATGAGTATAACGGGAGATGTAGTTTTGTGTTCAGTAGTGTATCGTGTGCTGTACTAGCAAAAACAATGGAGCAAGTACAAAAGGTTGGTGAAACTGTGAAGCAGCGAGTGGAAAACAAAAACGTGAAACTGTCATATCCAGTATTGTTAAACGCCACAACTTATCCGCTGAATAAGTCAAGAAATAAATCTGTGAGTTTGGGCTTGACCTGTTATGAATCGTTTGTGCCGGCAGTGGTTATTAGTGGGATTAACAAAGGTTTTATACTGTTAGACAAAGGAGAGTGGCAGCTCTTTGTTGCAAATAAAGATGTGATAAATAGGCATTTTAACTATGAAGATGAAGAGCCAAAACCGGTGGATATAAGTCCTGGCAAAAGAATATATTTTCAAAAAATTGGAAACAAAAAAATTATAGTGCTGCAGGAACGTAAGCGATCCCAAGTTTATCTCGGAAACAAGTCTGTAGTAGAATTGTGGGATTTGATGCCGTTGCTGCAGTCTAAAGCTGAACTAGTGAAAAGTCAGATGTTTGAAAATTTTTACAGCAGTGTAATAGACAGTGTTTGGAATTTACCCGGCTACTTTAAAAGAAGTATCGAAGAATCTTTGCAACCCATCCAATCCGAGAATGTGCGCTGCATGTATAAAATGCTAAAGTTTGCTTCGGACATCATTACATATGATATTGCATTCAAAAAATACGCACAACAGCAATAAGTGTTTATCATGTAGTTATAACGATGTAATAAAAAAATTAAAAGAGTTAAAACATTTATTATACAAATAACTTACTGACTAACTTAGAAACTAACCTAACCTAACAACTTAAAACTACTCTTCCACTTCTCTTACATAGTCTGATTCACCACCACTGTTACCATCTTCCATACCTTCGCCACCACCGTCTCCTTCTTCCCCAGACCAACCCTCCGTGGAGACGTCGAAAATGCTATCTCCAACAGAAGATGGCGACATGGCGTCGGATACGTGATCCATACCGTTAATCCTCGGATCGTTTGGACTCCATATCAGACTGATGTCATCAGGTATGGACAACCCATCCGATCCTAGACTCGACGGTGTGGACGACCTGTCCGACGGCATGTTTTCATCAGGCTGGTCTATGTTGACCGAGTCCACATACTCATTCAACACCCTAGACGTGATGTCATCCAGTTCTGGGATGTTGAATGTTCTAATGTCTTCACCATCCGACAACCATACGTGCTCCTCCGCTTAATGGACGAAGACACAATTGTCGGTTGGGTTGACTCGATTGCGGAGTCGGTCAATCAAGGGGTGGGGTAGCTCTGGAGTCCAGCGGTAGGTAGTAAGAGGGTCCCACACCAACTCATGGGTGAGATTTACTACCTCCTCATTAGGAGCAAAGTAGATGTGGTTTGTACGGAAGTACCACACGAATCGCATATTATGTAGAAAGAAAATTTCAGATTAGAGAGGTTATATTTACAACTGGTAACATACCTGTAATGCGACGATGATGTGGGACTGTGGTGGGATGGTGTGGGCAGCCTCACTATAGCTGTAGAAAAACATGTAATTTCTCAAAAGAGCTAATCAAGTTTTACTTACATTAACCACTCACAGCAAATTCTCGTCTGGTTTAATCTGAAACATTTTTCAGATTAATAAACGCCGGAGATATAAGCGTTTAAAAAAAATTAAAATGTATTATATGACAGTAGCAACACAATGCGAAAAACCGCATCTAAATATCTTAATAAATATAGAAGATACGAGCATTTTAAGAGTTTGCATAGAAACATTAGAAAAATGTTAGAAATGTTTAAAATGTAGTACATGACAGTAGGAACATAATGCAAAAAATTCCGATGAAATATGTTAATAGACACCGGAGATATGAGCGTTTTTAAGATTTGAAAAAAAAATTTTTTTTAATGTAGTATATGACAGTAGCAACACAATGCAAAAAACCGCATCCAAATATCTTAATAAATATAGAAGATACAAAACACCATTAGAAAAATGTTAGAAATGTTTAAAATGTAGTACATGACGGTAGAAACCCAATGCAAAAGACGGTGAAGAAATATCTCAATAAACAACGGAGATATGAGCATTTTAAGATTGCATTAGAAAAGTATTAGAAAAAAAGAACTTTCGTGTGCGACATTTTGCCGTTATTTTTTTCAGAAATTTTTCTTTTACTGGGTCCAAACGCATTTTCAAAGTACAGATATGGACATATAAGATAAAAACATATATTTACAACAATATCTTACCTGAAGTGTAGTTGCAGTGGACTGTAGAGCGAACTGTGGTTTCTTCAAGAAATTCTCGATCTTTATATATGCAGTTCCCCCGACTACGTATTGAGGGCAGAGAATGGGTAACCAATTTACTTTCCAGAACCTAATTTTACGTCTATCTAATGTGTAATTAGAAATACAAAAATGTTTCTAACGCCATTCAATTGTACACTGAAAAAGGAACATTTTGATACCAAAAAATCATAGTTTTTAGATGAAATTAGATAGTTATAGTTATTTGGTTATATGTAATATACTCTAATAGTGCATCAGTTATTTTTTAATTATAGCAATAACTTCATTAGCTTTCAATTAGATTAATTAGACCGTCATTTACCTATTCTAATAAGCAAGTAGATCTACTGCATGTATTACCAATAAAAAATGGATTTCTTGTATTTGAAACAACACGTTTTTGAATCCCTAGGTTTTCTTGGAATAGATGAATAGCAATGCGTTGTATGACGTAGAAAGTAGATAAGCATTTAGTTGTTCAAGTACGTAAATTTAGCGAGATCTGCTGTAGCCATTTGCCACAGTATTAGAAGACGAAAATATGTCATATAATCCTACAAAATTAGTGTAGTGTTTTTCCACATCTTTAAATTTAAAATTTGCAGTAAAAATAAAAGCAGTCGTCTCGGATTGATATATTTCTTTGAATAAGTAAATATATAAACGAGTAAAGCCTATTATTGCATTGACGTTAGTAATAGACAAGAGACAGTAGACATCTACGTTTTTAGGTTTTGTGTCTACGTGCAGAAATTCACGTTCGTTTGAAAAAAAAGGTCATATTAGCATGGTAAACAACTTGCATTTTCTACAGACAGGTTAATCTGTACCGAGGCTAAGTTTTTAAAAGTGAATGCAAGGTTGCTAGCGACGGATATATATATCGATTGTTCCAATGAGAGCTGAATTAAAAATCAACAATTTAAAATTGCTTTGCTTTGTTAATAAGACCACAATGTTGCTCTTTTAAACGCTTTTACCTAGTAATTATTATTGAAAATAACATTAAAGTGAAACCAGTGCATCGCTTCTGAATTGTTCGAACGTGGTTAAACAGCAGATGTTATTTTGATTAAAATGCCCGATACCCAGCAAGCAATTGCACATTACTTTTGTATTACGTATTAATAGGTAGATATTAAGCCAGTGGAATGTTTTCATATGTTTAGATTTACCTGTTATTCATATGCTATATTGGAAATGCATTTGTAAACAAAATTGTTAATCATTACAGTCGAACAGACGTTGTATTAACTTGCGAAAAATAATTACTCAGGGCTTCACCCCCTCGTAAATTAAAATTTCGTTATGTTTTTATTCGCTAGATGTATAAGCCAATATTAGAACACCATTTGCCAAATGTATGTGTGAAATATTTTTAAACATTTCAACATGTTGGAACAACAAATAGCTGGTGCAGTAGTTTCGTACTTTATATTATCTAAGCAAACTGTGTTAGACAATAACTTTTTCCATATTGCCAATCAAATAAGATTGAAGCGCTTTATTTGGGTAAACTGTGTTTTAAACTGTCTGGAAAATTGTGTTTCAATGTTAACTTGAATTGCTGTCTGCAAAAATAGAGGCATGCAACGAACCTAAAGATATTTCAAGGCTAACTTCCTTTGTGTGAGCCGAGGTAAGAAAAAAATGTAGATTGCAACGAAGGTAGATATTAGCAGTGAAAGTTTCTCATATACAGTATGTATTTAAACTGCCAATTTTAAATAGATTTGATTGCATATGCTAGATTACACATATATGTTTTTGATAAATAAAATTTTGTCTTTAATGTTTGAAACCTCGCGTTTTATTAATGTGAATACAAATTCGCCTATTACACGACCAACGCTGCAGTATTTTTAATAAGCGCTAGTAATTAATAGGATATAAATATTTGCAACAGTGGTATAAAATTTGATTATTATTAAACGGTTTAAAAATATTAGATGTATAAGCCTATATTAGAACACCATGTGCTGAAATGTATGTGTGAAATATTTTTAAACATTTTAACCATGTTGGAAAAACAAATAGCTGTTGCATTAGTTTCGTACTTTATATTACACAGGTCTGCGACCAAATTTTTTTCTTTAAAATAATGGGTGATTCTTATGTATTTTGGTGCGCTGAGTTCGGAAATGCCCTCAGTTTTTTCCCAGCACGTAAGCATTTTCCGCAAAATGCATTTTTCTGCGGATTGCCTACCTTAAGGCGTATATTTATGAATATGCCGAAAAAAGTTGTTTTTCCTATTCGGCTTCATAGTTTTATATTAGAAACTATGAAATATGATAAAAATTAGTATATTTAACAGTATTAGTCAGCGTATGAATCATGGAACCCATTACCTTAATAGTATGCAATTAAGGTTTATCGCTTTTCTTCGGTGTTTTCAGATTCCAATGTTACTGTAATAAATGTTTCTGTTATTAAAAGTACATAAATAAATAGGAGAAATTCTTTCTGGTAATTAGCGTAATTGTGGTGAACATTATTGACAAATGAAACCTGGATTTTCCCATTGCCCTATATATACCCCTCGTAGTCGTTCGATTTGTTCATTTCAATTTAAATATTCTTAAAGTGTCTTTCAAAATGTCTTCAAGAGCTTGTGTTAATAATCCTGATAGTTTCTGTTACATTTGTGGCGAACTTGTATTAAAAAAACAATCTCGAAGTATTACGGAGTTTATTAAAAAAGTGTACTTTGCCTATTTTGGTGTGAAGATCGGAGATCAAGAAAAATCTTGGGCCCCTCAATGGAGTGTGTTCAGGCTGTGTTGAAGGACTTTGCATGTGGTCTAAAGGAAAGGTGAAATCTTTTCGTTTTGGGGTGCCTATGATTTGGAGAGAGCCGAGAAACCACGGCGATGACTGCTACTTTTGTTCTTGCAACATACAAGGGTACAATGCCAAAAATAAAAAAGATATATGTTACCCAAACATGCAATCTGCACTTCGGCCTGTGCCTCATGGACCCGGTATTCCAGTACCAGTGCCCCCACACAATTTTGACGATTTGCCAGAGTCATCAGAGAGCGAGTCAGAGCAGTTGGATGATGAGTTTCAAGTCGAAAACTGTGGACCCCCAACAGTTTTCACAAGAAGAATTAAACGACCTCGTTCGTGATTTAGGGCTTTCTAAAGAGTCTGCTGAATTACTGGGCTCTAGACTTCAAGAAAAGACTTGTTGAGATCTGAAACTTCATTCTCTTGGTACAGAAGCAGAGAAAAACAATTTGAGTCAAATTTTTCTCAAGATGGCGAACTTGTATGTTGTTCTGATGTTCCCAAGTTGATGTCAATGTTTAACATTCAACATGTGTCAGATGAATGGAGGCTTTTTATTGACTCGTCAAAAAGAAGTTTAAAAGCAGTTTTGCTACACAACGGCAATAAATACGCTTCTGTACCCGTGGGGCACTCTGTGCATCTAAAAGAAAAGTATGACAACATGGCTTTTATCCTTGATAAATTGAAATGTAAGGAGTTTGGATGGCCTATCTGTGGTGATCTCAAAGTCATCTCTATGGTGCTTGGACAACAAGGTGGCTATACGAAATTCCCGTGTTTCCTATGTGAGTGGGATACCGGGCAAAAGCACAGCACTGGAGCCAAAAAGTGTGGCCAACGAGAACTTTGAAGGTTGGAGAAAAAAATGTTCACTTTGAGTCTTTGGGTTGGTCCCAAAAAAGTGCTTTTACCCCCACTTCACATCAAGCTTGGACTGATGAAGCAGTTTGTCAAGGCATTGCCAAAGATGGCGAAACGTTCAAATACCTTGAAAAGAAATTCCCGGGACTGTCTGAGGCAAAGTTAAAGGAGGGTGTTTTTGTTGGCCCGGACATTCGGAAACTAATGAAAGACAATCAGTTTGAAAAGGTGATGAAAAAAGCTGAGAAAGAGGCGTGGATATCATTTAAAGAAGTTGTGACTAAGTTTTTGGGGAACAATAAGGACCCGGATTATGAAGAAATTGTAAATAAAATGTTGAAATGTTTTAAAACCTTGGGGTGCTCCATGAGCTTGAAACTTCACTTTTTTGAACTCCCATTTGAGTTATTTCCCAGAAAACCTTGGTGCCGTAAGTGAAGAGCAGGGCGAGAGGTTCCACCAAGACATCAAAGAAATGGAACGGAGGTACCAAGGACGATGGGATGTGAATATGGTGGGAGACTACTGTTGGATGCTTCATAGAGAACTTCCAGACATCCACACAAACGGAAAAGCTCAAAACGGAGTTTTGGGGGAAAAAAGATGTAGATTATTAATAAAGAATTATAAATCCTTATTGTATATACTACATATTATTTTTATCAAATTGTATTTAAAAATGTAAATAAACCACTAGTAATATATTTTTGTTTATTTCAAAATGCATTTTTACTTATATGTACTGCGGGCTTTGCATAACTTTCTTTTTCATTTTGCGGAAAATCCCTACGTGCTGGAGAAAAACTGAGGTCATATTTGGACTCAGCGCACCAAAATACATACGATTCACCCATTACGGTAAAAAAAAATCAAAAAATTTCAATTTGCAGGCCTGTGTTATCTAAGCAAACTGTCTGGAAAAATGTGTTTCAATGTTAACTTGAATTGCTGTCTGCAAAAATGTAGGCAACAAACCTAAGGATATTTCAAAGCTAACTTCCTTTGTGTGAGCCGAGGTAAGAAAAAAAATGTAGATTGCAACGAACTCAATTTCAACTGTTTGCGTGCAAAAGTCATCCTTCGCATGTAGTATTATAAATACACCTGGCTAAGGTGGGAGCAACCATTCTCTTGTGTTTGCTATGGCTAGCAACAGCGCCGTTTGTCCGTTTTGCCAGGGTGCGGTTTTACCGAAAAGAATTTCAAAATTTAAGGCTCAGTTTGAAAAAAACGGGTAACGTTAAACTTTGCCGTACAGACGTCGCCGCAAGCCACCATAAAGGGTTTTAAGTGACGTAGTAATTGCGCCTACTTACGAAACCATTTCTCAAAGTAGTCAAGGTTCCTGCAAAATTTTAAAATCAGCTTTAAAGAAAGGTCAGAAAAGGAAAAGTTCAGCAAAATTCAATTTGGCTAAATATGTCAAGTGTATGAATGAGGAGACTGATTTTCCTGTGGCAAAAATCCAAAATATGTTACCTGAGTCTCCTCCTCAAACGTTCGATTTTGACGACATTCCATTGGTTAAGGTGGCTTGCGGCGACGGTGCGACGCAAGAGTTTACAGGCCTTGTAGATGGTTTGAAGATCGACTCCGGCTCATGTCGACCGACCAGTCGAATTTCGAAGCAGCCAACAATCCAACCTTCGGAAAATCTGATCGCAGCACCGTCTGTAATTGTGCAGTCTCCGGTTTCGGGCAATGCAGCCGTCATGTCGTCAGCCACTGGGAGTAACGTAGTCGACACTGTGGTGTCGATTACGTCTACCCCGGAGGAGAAGAAGGAAGACACTGATAACAAGTCGCCATCCCAGCGTGCCGAACGTGAATACGTGTCTAATCGCAATGCGATAGATGCTAGCGGCCGATCTTCGCAGTGGAGAGCATTACCTAGGGTATATTAGATATTATTTTTTCTATCCATATATGTTATTTAACATTGAAGGTGTTCAAAACGTGCTTTTCTCAGTTTAGTAGCTTATATTGTTATTAGCTCCCTAGAGCCGCCAGCCTAGAAGCGGCGATGCACGATGAGTACCTAAAAAGCATAGCTGCTTTACCCAAGATCCGCCACGGCACAGCGCAACTAACATGGACATTTTTAAGAATGCTGCGTTAGCAAGGCTAGAGCTAATCCAAGATCTGTTATAACACTCTGATCTTACTAATTATTTACTTATTTTCGTGCAATAAATAATTACCATTGTTAAGGAAATTTTCAACATATAATTTTGCAGCCAGATAGCCAACTGCCAGGGTTCAGTCTGGTTAACTCAAATATACAATCAAGTACACATCAAACAAAGCGGTTTATTTTATATACCTATTTACAGTTTAAAATAATAACTAAAATATTCCATGTATTTTTAAATAAAAGATTTGGATTTTAACGTATCTCGGGCAGGCTGGCGCCTACTGGGTTAGGCAAGCCACGATACTTCTTCTCGTACTTTCTCGGCGGCAGGACAAGGGAACTCGTAGTTAGAAGAGCGTCCTCTACTCGGCTAAACTGGAAACAGAATCTAGTTTAAGTTTGTTTACCTTTATCGTGGACTAGAAATAAAGTTATATTTGCTTTTATTTCGGGGGTGTTGAGATTGAACTTGATGTATGGCGTAATCCCATTACGTCGAAGCTATTCTACAGTGCCCGCAAAACCTCGTATGATGCAAAACCTTGTGTGATAAGTGAAAAGACGGTAGAATTAAATATCATGTGTCAACTAATGACTTTTAAGCCAATTTGCGTTTTAAAGCTGTTACTTAAATTCCAGGGGTCTCTAGGTAATAACTAGGGGTTTTCTAATTACGTTATTCGAGGTGAGTAAAACCCCCTTTAAGCTACATGAATTACTTCTAGCTTGAAGCTAACCTCACAATTTTTGGTTTAGATCTCGGGAAGATTATGTACTATGAATTGGGGCGCTGCGGAAAGCATGGGAAATCTGCAGGACGAGTTTCCTCCAGGTGAGTGAAGCTCTGAATCTTTACGGGTACGTTAATTACGGGAGTTTCGTTGCGTGCACTTAACCTCGCAAATGGTTCAAGTTTATGCACAGACCTGAGGGGCCTCGCTTTTAAATGCTTTCTAAATGAATTACGTGAATGTTGTCGGGAAGCGGTTTCGAGGAGATCTAAAACCCTTATTAACAGGCGTATATACAACGATCCACGTACGAGTTTTAGACAACACCGGATTCGAAGAGTAAACGTATCCAAATTCCAGACAGGCATATAAACAATGACCCACGTCTGAATTTTAGACAAGATAACTCCTGAATTGGGCTCGACGAGATCACAGGCATTTAAATCAATGGGCAACTTTGATCTTTAACAGGAATTCGGGGATTTCTGGAAAAGATTGGTTCTAAGACTGAAAGTCAAAAGGTCTTTCGGGCAGGACCAGGGTTTGGGCCCCAGAGGGCCCCAGGCAATAAGCTGGTTCGGATCGCTGGATGCAAGTCCTCTTCACAACGTACGATACCTCTTATTTATACATTACCATACGCCGTAATTTGTGCAGGACTTTAGGCAGGGATGCGCTGAACGACGACGGCTCGTGACCTCTGCGCACCTCGATTGTTTCTTCGTGCCTCGGCGATGTTTTCGGACAATTTGTGACGAAGTTTTGGCGGCGGTCAAATTCGAACGTATTCCAATGCGTAAAAATACGATTTTGGCCGGCGCTAACGTCACACACGCCCCTTCCTATGGAGGAAACAGCCGGTGGGTGGACGTCTTCTTCATGGAATTGCCCCCTTTCGGCTTGGAAAATATCTGGGGATCCCGGAATTCTCGGCACACAACTCAGACAACATACATTCTAGGGAACGCAAAAGTTATGGAGTAACCGGCGTTTCGTCTGGCAGTGTCTACTAGGTGAGTATACTTTTGTAATACTTTCAACTGGGGGAGATATAAGGATCGCGGTTTCGACCTATCCTCCTTTCAGGACTTCTCGGCAAAAAAAAACAAGTTCGGAAAGCTGGGACAGGCAACTGCTAGTATGCAAGGCAAACTTGTTTGCAGTTTCTGGTCAACAGGCGGTTGTTGTGGCATTAATTTTCACCTGGATCTTCACTGGATTCAATTTCACAGGAAACATTCAGGAACATTGTCAGGTTGTACTCCGGTACGGGTTGCATACAATTCCACAGGTTCATGCTCTACAAATGCACGTTTTCTTATAGGCACCAAGGCGAAAGCGTGATCATTCTCAGGAGACATTCAACAGCATGCATGCAATTAATAATACTGGCGGTACAACGGGCATGGACAGGACTGTTAATTTTTTTAAATTTTTCTGGATAAGCGGAATGAAATTTCATGGACTGCAATCAACCACGTGAAAGCAGTTTCAGGCTAGATGAGACTAAAGACTTCGCGGTATCGAGTCATTTGTCTTCTCATATATTCATTCTACGGGCTACTAAAATTCTACGGGGTGCATTCTGAAAGAAATGCTACTTACGGATGCTGAGCTCGCATTCATTCAGGTTTTGTTCAATCGTGGGAACGTTTTAAGGTTACGGGATTAACCGACTTTCTCACAATATTTGAACTTTAACTGGAAGAAATTAGTAGAGGTTGCGGAGACCAACTTACAATTTCATGGACATTTTGTATGTTTGCAGGTTACCTCAATTCTGCGAAGATGGGCTTCAACTTTGAAGATCTTGCACTGGACGTGATTTACCTGAAGGGTTCGCGTTCCAAAAACTTCTCGCGAGGGAGGTTGTGCTGCAGGATAGTACGATGCTCCACGTCTCTTGTATCTGGCTGTACTTCTCAGGGTGAAACTGTATACCAGGAGACGTCTCGGAGGAAGTTTTTATGGAGGGAGCTTACGAACTCGGGGATGATCTGGACTCCAAAACGTAGTACTGTGCTCAAAGCTGATTTCTGGATTTCAGCTGGGGATTTTGTACCTTCTGGAATCTCTGGCACCACTTGGAGGCGACCTAGTTGCGTAGATGCCCTGGCCTTTGACGGTCGGAATCTTTCAACGGCCTGGACTTCAAACAGGAGCCCTCTATGGGCTGGATTTCCTTTTTTCCGCACTTGGAATCAACATTCCTCTGGAGGTTTCTAATTTTCTGGTGTTGGACACGCTAGTGGCCTCGATGGGGCCGTTTTCCAACATTTCTGCAGGTAGTTACAGGCGGTTCTGGCGGCGGTAACATCTGTTTCTGGTACATGTCTGTGAACGCGGTTTGTACAACATTTAAAATAATTAATTATACTTTAACTGATAACTAATTATTTTTTAGGTAAAACTACTCGAGCGCCACTTGGATCTGCTGGACTGGCTGTTGAAGCGGATAAATTACTTGACTATATACTTGAGTTTATGTCTCTGCTCGGGCGTGGCCATATAACACTCTGAACTTTAACTGGAATTCGGGGATTTCTGGGAAAGGTTGGTTCTAAGACTGAAAGTCAAAAGGTCTTTCGGGCAGGACCAGGGTTTGGGCCCCAGAGGGCCCAGGCAGGAAGCTGGTTCGGATCGCTGGATGCAAGTCCTCTTCACAACGTACGATACCTCTTATTTATACATTACCATACGCCGTAATTTGTGCAGGATTTTAGGCAGGGATGCGCTGAACGACGACGGCTCGTGACCTCTGCGCACCTCGATTCTTTCTTCGTGCCTCGACGATGTTTTCGGACAATTTGTGACGAAGTTTTGGCGGCGGTCAAATTCGAACGTATTCCAATGCGTAAAAATACGATTTCGGCCGGCGCTAACGTCACACTGTTAGCTGTGAGAGTGCGATTCGTGCAAGACGTCAGGAGCTCGATAAAAAGGCTAAGTAACGAGTAGATAATCGTTTACCATATCATGGGGTAGCTAATCGCGCAATTAGTATATTAACCGATTGCGCGAGACTAATTCCCCATTATGTTCAGGTGCACTGCTTGCGGAGAGTCCTTCACCAGTGCTGACAATTTGTTTCGCCATCGAAGAGATAGCTGTCGCCACGAGGTTAACCACCCATCGACGAGTGGTAAGTGGAAACGTGTTGATTGCTGCTGATTATATCAATTGTGCGTTTCCTAAAGGTGACGCTATGGAGGCTTCGGTAGCAGCTGGTGAGGGACCAGCGGCGAGTAAACGCCCAAGACTTAATGACTCCAGCGGTGGTGAGTGTGTCTCTATTGTAGTGTTTCATGTTTTCTAACGTTTGGTTTAACAGAACAGCTCCCCAGGACGCAATACAGCGACGTGTGTGATGAAAATGTTCCTCAGACTTGTTTCGTTGGACACCTGAGGAGCAATCGTCACACGAGGCGGTGTGATGTCGTCCACCTGGGGAAAGGAGTGGTGGCCCTTCCAAGCGCCTTCAAGTCCCGTGTTGCCAGCTACAGGGTGTCCACGGAAAATTATCATATAGGTGTTGTAGAATATATGATCGAATTGAAAGACAAAATTATAGGTCTAATAGAAGGACAACTGACCAAATTAAACAGTATAAAATTCAATTTCGAACTTTTCGGGTATTTTATTTTGGAGACTCAAGATGTACAAGACGTCAAAAGTTTTAATACGACCAACGAGGTGGTCACTCGCGGTACAGACTTGAACGAATTATATGATAATTTAACGGGGATATTGGACCAGAAGGTGTCCCGAATTTGAGGAACGCGATTCAGTGTGTATTACAATTGTAATTCTTGTTAATGTTACTAACCGCAAATGTTTACAGGGTGGATCTTGAAGCAGTTGCTGTACCTAGAATTAAATATAAATAAATTCAATCCGTTTCGGGCGTCTTCGTATATCCCGCTCCCGAAGCAGATTCAGTCCAAGAAAGCGATCGTGAACGTCCAAAACGTCGATGACGAGTGTTGTTTCGGATGGGCGGTAACCTCGGCCATCTGCGAACCGGAGGGAGTGCCTAATCGAACGAGTTCGTATCCAGATTGCCGCGAGTTTTTAAATTTTAAGGACATTGAATTCCCTGTTAGATTGCGCGATATTTCTAAATTTGAAAAAAAAATAACCCCTCAACTTTCTATAAATGTATACGCGTTGGAAAAGACTTTTCAAAACGATATTATCATATATGAAGTTGTGGGACCTCTGTACTATTCGCCACGTATAAAAAACGGACATATAAGTTTGCTGCTTCTAACAGACGGCGAAGGTAATAACCACTACTGTTGGATCACCGATTTGTTTAGGTTAGTTTCGCGGCAAATAACGGCTAGGGCCAATTACCTTCGCACCGATGCCCACCTGGAGAACCATACGCTTTTGACTGTAATCATGTGTGCACAAAGTTGCCTACGACAGAGTGGATCACGGATAAGTGTGGGGAGGTGAGGCCCCAGAACATTGTTAAATTTGATAATTATCATAAGCAATTGAAAGTTGCCCTATATATGCTATGCAGATTTCGAGACTGTTTTATCACCTGTCGATGGTGGGAATCAATAGCCGGATCGCGAAAGACCATATACGATCAAAACGTGCGAGCACAAACCGTATTCTTTCGCGTATTATTTGAAATGTTCTTTTGATGATACTCTATCCAAATTCGAAATATATAGGGGTGAGGATGCTGTGGACGTGTTTGTTGAGCGTCTAGACAGAGACGTTCGCGCGCTATATTCCTACAGTTTGAAGCATATTGTACCCCTCAAGCCTCTGGCTCCGCAAGAAATTCAAAATTTTAAGGATGCTGCTTCATGTCATATTTGCAATCGTCCTTTTGGAGAGGAGAACGTAAAGGTTCGCGATCACGACCATTTGACCGGAGAATATCGGGGAGCTGCCCATTCTAATTGCAATCTAAATTTTAAACTTCCAAATTTTATTCCGTATTTTTTCACAATTTAAATTAGGATTCCACCTTTTTGTAAAACAGTTAGCTAAAAATAACGAAGAGCTTGATGTCACTCCAGAAAATATATTTCATTTGGCAAACGTTTTTGGGTAGATGAAGTCGTTGTTGACGGAAAACGGAAAAACGTTTATATGCAAATTCGATTTTTAGATAGTTACCGATTTTAAGTTCTTCTTTAGCATCGCTGGCCGCCACGTTATCAGATGATCAGTGTGTTGAAATTCATAAGCAATTCGGACATAACATCAAATTCGAACTGATGAGACAGAAAGGTGTGTTTCCCTATTCGTATCTGGATTCATTTACAAAATTAGACGACTGGCGTTGCCCACAATCGAGCAGTTTTATGATCATTTAACCGAGACGCATTACTGAGGTCGATTACAAGCGCGCCGTTAAGGTCTGGAAAACTTTCGAATGTGAAACGTTGGGCGACTATTCCGATGTTTACCTCAAATGTGACGTGTTTATATTGGCAGACGTTTTTGAAAACTTTCGAAATTTTTATTTAAATCAATATAATTTAGATCCGGCGCAGTACTTTACCGCCCCTGGTTTAAGTTGGGACGCCATGTTAAAATATACGGGGGTTGAGTTGGAACTGTTGACGGATATGGATATGTTTCACTTTTTTAGAAAGGGTATTCGTGGGGGAGTCAGTACTTGTGTCGGGCGAAAGGCTATTGCCAACAATAAATTTGCGGGTAACTATGACGCTTCAAAACCCACTTCTTTTATTGCTTTTTTAGACGCAACCAACTTATACGGGCATAGTATGAGACAGTTTCTACCGCAAGGTGGTTTTGTTTGGTTGACTGTCGAGGAAATTGATAGTTTTGACGTATTTCAAATTTTGGACGACTCAGATACTGGGTACGTGTTGGAAGTTGACTTGCGGTACCCTGAAAATTTACATGACGATCACAATGACTTCCCCTTTTGCCCGGAGCTATTGGTGCCTCCACAGGGAAAAATGCAAAATTAATTCCAAATTTGTATGACAAACACAATTATATTATTCACTACAGAAATTTGAGACAATGTTTAGAGGCCGGCTTGATTTTGGTTAAAACGCATAAAATACTTAAGTTTAGACAATCTCCTTGGCTCAGATCCTACATCGATTTAAACACAAATTTACGTAACCAGTCTGACAATGAATTTAACCGAAATTCATTCAAACTAGCTAACAATAGCGTCTTTGGTAAAACCATGGAAAACGTGGACAAAAGGGTTCTTGTAAAGTTAATTAGTCATTGGGAGAAAATTGGTAATAGAATGGGGGCAGAAGCTTTGATATCGAAACCTAACTTTAAAGATAGAATTCGGTTTGGGGAAAATTTAATAGCAGTGGAAATGAACAGAACGTCGGTTTTATATAACAAACCCATTTATGTTGGTTTCTCAGTTTTAGATCTTTCGAAAACGGTAATAAACGATTTTTATTACAAATTTTTGAAGCATAAATACGGCCTTAATGTGTCTCTACTGTATACAGACACGAACTCATTCATCCTGGACATTTTTACTGAAAATTTTTACGCGGACATGCAAGAGCACCTTCATCTCTTTGATACATCAAATTACAAGAATGGTTTGCACGGAATTTCGAGAACCAAGTCTGTTATTGGCAAATTTAAGGATGAGTACGCTGGGGTGGCTGTGTAGCTATTACGGGGTCGGTGCAAAAACATACTGTGTAAACGCTGTTGGTAAGGAAGCCAAAAAGACGAAGGGAGTTAGAAAGAGTGCTGTTCGGAATCACCTCACCACCGTAACTTATAAATCTGTAGCCGAAAACAAGAGGGAAGTTGTATTTTGTCAGATGTATGTGTTTCGTTCCCGTTTACACACTATGTACACCGAATTAATGAATAAGGTTGCGCTTTCTTCGCGAGATGATAAACGCTTCCTTATTCCTAATACTACCAAAACCTTAGCGTGGGGTCACCGTGATATAGATGATTACAGTCGTCTAGACAACTTGCTGCGCATTGCCGAAACGATAACGTAGCAATATGTTCGCGGAACAGTATTCGTTATTACTTAACAGCAGAGGTCCTACACGGCAGGAGCTTTCTTGTACTTTGTAGGTTTAGTTATTGTATATAGCAATTGTAGTATAGGTTAAGAACACTAGCTTGTATGATATAGGTAGTAAGTTAAATTTTACGAAAAATCTGATTGTTTGGGTCCGCATTACCAAGTATATTTGTTATTTAACACTGTAGTCACTCATGTTCAGCATTTACAATAATAAATTACTGTAAAACATAAAAAGTTTTTATTTAAAGAAAATAAATGGTAGTAAAACAAAAAAGTGTTTTATTGAAAGAGTTCTATAGAATCATAATAAGTTATACAACATTGTTTTTGGATATCCAAGAATTGTGACGATTATCGAATCCCAACCACTTTACGTAAAGCTGATTACCCTTCTTCTTCAACACCTTTTCTAGCAGGTATACGTCCGAGTGTTTGGTTTTCTGTAATTCGTGCCCGTAAAATCCACCTTTGATTTTCTGCCCTTCCTGATCGGGGAGTCTGTAGGTGGTAGGATTTGTAAGTCGTACTGTGGCTATTTTGAATATTTCGTTGCTCCAGCTGGGTGTGTAGCCCTTGCTAAATATCGAACGATATTTACTAATGCGTACAGAGTCTCCTTTATGAAACTTTTGAGGTGCCGGATCTACAGTTTTTGTGTGGCTGTACACGGTGTGTAACAGACGTTTGGCATTTTTAAGATTAACTTCAGCCGGCTTCATACCTGTTGTGCTATGCCTAGTTGTGCTATATTTGCTTAAAAGTTGGGGTAGAATGTCCAACCATTTGTAGGACCCTTGCAAACTAAACTGCTTCCACATCATGTTCTTAAGGGTGGGGTTACATCTTTCTATGATGCTGCTTTTCATAGTTGAATACGTGCTGTAATGATTTATCTTGTAACGTCTCATCAATGCTTGAAAATCGCCGTTATAAAATTCTTTTCCCAAATCGGTTTGCACGTTTTTAGGAGATACCTTCATATTAGCAAGAACTTTTCGCATAGCTGCCGCTACATCTTTTCCCGTTTTCCGTTTTACCGGAAGAGCCCACAAGTATTTAGAAAACGCGTTAATAACGGCTAAAATGTATCGATAACCTTTATTGCTTCGTGCATATGGCTGCATCTCCACCAAATCCGCTTGTAGTAAATCATGCAATCCTTTGAGAATCACCCGTCGTCTCTTGAAATTTCTTCGCGCTGGTTTGTGAAGTTCTGCAACTAGATCCTCCTTAGGACTCATTGTCGAATGTTGCTGTATCGACTGCTATGGGACATTTAAGCAGCAGTTGCACGTATAACTTATTGTTTATGGATTCGAATTGCAGTTTATCTCCTCGCCGCAATGTCTTACCTACAAGCGTGTCGTGTTTGATGCCGTTGATGTGTGATACTACCAAAGGTCCGCTGACTTGAACACTTATGATCTCACCGATCGTTAACGGAAAAATGTACTCCTTATTACCAAAAATTTTGGAATATCCGCTTTCATCATAACCACGCCCCACTAGTAGCAGTGGTACTTTTATATGGAGTTGGTTTACATTTTGAACTTTCATAAAGATATGTTTGCGATGAGAACCGTAGCGCGCGCTATGGTAGTGGCGTCCAAATTTGTCTATGGGCATTACTCTATCGTCTAACACCTTCTGATCGTAATTCAATAGGTACTCTGCTTTTGTACCCGCCTTAGTGAATTATTTTTGCATCTCGTAGAGCTTGGGTAATGCTTACGATTTCGTTGGAATGGCCGGTGTGCCCCGCTACCTGAGAGGCTAGTAATATGCGCAGACGATCCACTAAGGAATTTGGATCTTTCCAAGAAACAAATTCTACTTTTTTATTGGTTACTGTTAATAACCCCCTTCCGGTACGCTGCACTCTCGATGTGGCTCTGGCAGGCTGTTTAACGCCGGAGGATGTACTCAGGGGACGTACTACTTTTATATATTTCGAGCCGGCGTTGCCGCTTATCCTTTGGGTTGGATCGTAGTTCTTACGATTTGCGGCGGACCGGTTCACTATGTCTTGGTAATTGTCAAGATCTTTGGTTGTATAAGTCATCGGTTTCTTTAAGATCATTAATTCGTAAAAGCCAGGAGTGCCTTTGTATACTATTCTATTGTCGTGATCTGTAATAACCATGTTCTGACCCTCAAAAGTAAGCTGTTTATTCCCAATTGCAAATTTATCAGTGTCTATGTCCCATCGAACTCCATAGTGGAGATCGTACTTGCTCTCTGTATCTCGTATCATTCCCTCGATATATTTTTTAGTTAACCCTGAGAACTGTTCCAGGTATTCCCCTAGAACTTCCGGTTCCATCATTTGTCGCACGGTTTCCCTAGCCTCTGCTACCGAACTTTCAATTGCCGCTTTTTCTTGAGCCTCCACCTGTTGCTCCTCATCCGGTAAACTCTCATACAATACTTCTCTGTCAAGAAATCTAGGTGTGGATGTTACCAACGCCGAAGTTGACGGTACGGGAATGGCAATGTCGGAGGTTGACGCTCGTACGGGGGTTTTACCATTTCTCGGACGGGGTAGGATAGATGGTGTGGACACTCGCCGTTTGATGGTTCTCAGCATGGGTCCTACTTCTTGCTGTATTATTGTTTGACCACCTTCTTGCTTGATGGATGTTAGCAATTCCGTGAGTGGCTGGGAAATTGGTTTAAATTGCTCCGCAAGAGCCGTCCGCGATTCGGCGATATCTGCTTTTAAAGTTTCATATTTTCGCCTTACAGCCTTTCTAGCTTTAATAAGATCGCTTACTAACCGTTTGTCCATGTTGCTATTACTCTCGTTGTTCGTAGACTAATAATTTGTACAGCAGTGGTCCATGCCTATATAGTGAAATAACTGTCGAACCCTTTTCTATAATGACCGGCGTTGATTTCGCTTTCTTTGTCGATAACTAAAAATCCATGATCTTTGATCCAACAGTGCGAACATAAGTTTTTAAACTTTTCGAATGACATGTCTGTGTTTACATGATCATCGTAAATGTGTTTAAGATTGGTGTGGTCTTGCCGGAATACGATTATGATATTCGCATTATCTCGTACCAGTTGTTTCGGGATTGATGAGTAAGTCTGACAGAGGTAAAAACAATCTATATTTCGATGACGTCCGAAACTAAAATAATCCCTAATTATGCTTTGAGTATCGCACGCCACGTCATCAAACACAATAACAGAATTTTCTTTCGCCTCGTGTGGTTTGATAACCTCACACCCCTCGCTGAATTCGTAGAATCCGATTTCTTTTAGTGACTTCAGGAGTATGTTCAGAAATTTGTATTTAGGTTGGTCAAGGGTTTTGGAATACAATGCAAGTTTTAAAACCGCACCCCATTGCGGTGCACCAAAAGACTGATCATCGCATTGGTTTTTCCAGAGCCGGAAGGACCAATGATCAAACCCCTTTTACATCCCATAAAGTGCCGTGTCGTCTGAACCTCTGTGACATGGAATTTACTGTATGATTTACTACCGGCAGCAAACATTTTTGTTTCACAAGTTTGACGTTCTCCATCGTTTTCGGACGGGGACGAACTAGCTTCTAACCGCGCTGTGCTAAGTATATATCTACCCCTTTGAGCTTCACACCGTCAGTCGCTCTTCGACGGGCGTTTCTTTAAGATGAGTTATACTAGACGTAAAACTCGTAGTCGTCGTCGAATCGTAAGACGGAAAGGTCGCCGTTTGTTGAACACCCTTATTGACAAGTTACCCTTCGAATTACATATACCAGGTTACAAGTTTTGCGGACCTGGTACTCGTTTAAACAAACGGCTTTCTCGAGGTGATCGAGGAAGAAACCCTCTGGACGAGGCTTGCAAGCAACACGACATCGCATACTCACAATCTAGCAATCTTTCGACACGTCACGCGGCGGATAAAGTTCTTCCACAGAAAGCTTGGGAACGCGTTAAAGCAAAAGACTCTACTCTTGGCGAAAGAGCGGCGGGTCTTGCTGTTACAGGGATTATGAAAGGGAAAACCAAACTCGGCATGGGAGTCTCCCGGAAACGAAAGCGTACAGAACCCATTGCTGTTATGGAAACACCCCGGAAACGAAGACGTACACTACCTATTGCCGCGCAAAAATTTGGTACGGGAGTATCTAGAAAACGGAAGCGTACAAGGTGTAGTAGGCGTAAACGTATTGGAGGCGCGGTCGTTTTTAAATCGCGAAGGAAACGCCGAATTCGTTCCAGAGTAGTACCTGTTCCCAAGAGAGGAGGTATATTGCCGCTTGTACCCATACTTGCTGCATTAGGAGCATTGGGGTCCCTCGGAGGCGGTGCTGCAGCAGTCGCTAAAGCGGTAGGGGACTCAAAGGCTTCTAAACAGGATCTCCAGGAAAAGGAACGGCATAACAAAGCTATGGAATCCATTGCTCGAGGAAAAGGGCTATATCTACGACCGTATCAGTCAAAAAACTACCGTTGAAGCTACCACGCCGAGCGTTGACAAACATCGATATTGCACAGTACGTTAAACGCTTAGAAATTCCCCATTTTAGAGGGATATTTATGCGAGATGCCCTACCCGACAAAATTCGTCAACGAGAATGTGGTGTTACTAACTTAGACGATGATGTTGGACCTGGCACACATTGGACAGCCTACGTTAAAGCTGATCGATTTGTTCTGTATTTCGATAGCATAGGTCGCTTACAACCTCCTCCCGAATTAGTAAACTACTTTCGCAGCGATGGTAGCAACAACACAATTTTGTACAACTCTAATAGATATCAAATTCTTATATAACTTTGCGAAACCGCTTTTGTCAGTTTAAGTGCCGCGCTTCATCATGTCCAGTACATTCACTCTTACGGAAAATTCATCTGTTCTTACTGCAAATTTTTACCCTCCCATTTTCTTAGACGATGGTAGCGAATACGTCTTGGGATTGTTAAGTTTCGAAACCTACTATACTATTCCCACGGCCTCCTGGATTAGTGCGAGACTGACGTCTCTACCCGGCCCGCCGCATTTTTAGTTCAAGCCGTTTTTTATGGTTTGTAGAGGCGCTACAGTACGTTGCGCTTGTGCCTTTGGTTGCATACGTCCACGGCCTCCTGGATTAAAATTAATCTAAAAAGTCACGCCTACGTTACACATAATTTATCAAAAACCCAACAGATGGCGCCAAAGTACGTTGGCCTCAGAATCACAAAAATTATGCAAATGTGGCGGGCCGCGTAGAGACGTCAGTCTCGCACTAATCGAGGAGGCCGTGACTATTCCAAACGTTAGACCTCCCAACAATGAATTTCATCTTGTTGGAGAACCTCCTATTATTATACCGGAGGGAGCATATGAAATTACGGACATTGCCGAGTTTTTACATAACCAACTCGATTCTGATGCGGGTGTTAAACAGGTACTGCTACGTGGAAACAACAGCACCTTAAAAACCGAAATAAAGTCCACCGTTCCAATCGACTTTCAAAGCGACAATACTATCCGGGACATGTTAGGCTTTGAGAAAAAAATTTATGCTGCAGATAGGTGGCACATAGCTGAACATGTTACAAAAATTTTGAACATCAACTCGATTCTTATTCATTGCAACATCTCCGTTGGTTCATATAAAAATGGTAAGCCCGGCCATATCATTCACCAATTCTTCCCCATAGTACCACCCGGGTACAAAATAGTGGAAACCCCTAACCCAGTCATCTATCTACCGATCAGCACGAAACAGATCACTAACTTAACTATTAAAATATTAGACCAATCGGATAATCTTGTCAGTTTTAGTAAGGAGACCGTTACGGTAACATTACATTTAAAGAAACTGTAATGGGTTTTCGATTCACCACTCCGTACCGCCCCTGCTTCACTTCCTATAAGAATCGTCGCCCACACCCTCGTAAGATCAGTACGGCTTCGTCCACCACGCAGCTAACTAAAGCAAACAGAGACTTCTTGCGGTCCTTAGGCTTTACAATAGTGTAATGAGTATTTTAAATATTGGAGAGCGAGTCCTCGTCGACACTTCTATCATTAGCAATCAATTGCACACACATCAACCGTATACAAACCGTTTTGACTATAACGATGAAATTCGAATTCCAATTCCCGAAGATATGTCAACTCTTCCCGGCCGCATATACGTAATCTGCAGACGCATAAGGTATAACCCATCACATCGTTTATTCCGAAGTCGTACAGCCAATCAAAACAGAAGTAAACTGCAGACGTGTTGAATTATAATACGTCTGCACTTTACACAAGCACCGTGACCACTATTTTTTCTTATTTATTGTATCTTGAGTTGATAAATAGAGAATATTATTATTACTGTGTTTTTTCTTTAAATGTTCGGTTTAGTCCAATTAAACGAAGTTTTGGTCAGGTCTAATTAGATTCTATTAATTAATTTTGATATAAGGATTTTTTCGCGTTACTGCATGTTTGTAATATGACTGCTTTTCGGCCAAATTTCGAGTTACCAGCGATCACTATGCAAAAAAAAAATGTCTACAACACGTATGAAGGCAACTTTTTTTACTTATTTGCTTGATACATTCGGACTTCGCCCTCGTTAATAAAACTGCAAATTCGTGAAAAAAGTATGATTTTCATAATTAGTTGTACAATATACTACATATTGCACAACTGTCATTAAAAATCAGCAAAATTATTTTTATGTACTAAATATAACTTTTATTAATTTGATTATTTTATTCGTAGAGATTTCAACCAATCAAACGGCTGGATTTAGTTAAGTTATCTTGTATAATTTCGATTATACAAAATCGATTATACTATAGTAACTTCACTAGGCAACGCAATACATTACTTTTGTCAACTTGATGTTATTTTCATGGAGATGACTTTCAGCTAGGTTAATTCAAACAAATCGAGCTGCCAATAAAATATTTATTTGTTCCTAATATTAAAATTTACTCACAAAATAATCAAATCGAATACAATGCGTACTTCGAACAGGTTATACGTCTCAAGCTTTCTGCACAATAACAAATCGTGTCAGTTTGACAGAATAATCCTCCCGCTGACGCGGTCGGACTATTTAACCTGTCAAACTGACACTCTTTTATTATTGTGCAACAAGTTATCGACATATAACCCGATAATATCGAAGTACTTATAGTATTACTTCTGATTATACTATAGCACGCCGTGGTAGACATTTTTCAAAATAATCATGTTAGTTTTGACATTTGATTAGAATACAGAAAGCTTTACTAATTTTTTTTTTAATATCGAGCTGTCGAACAACTGAAAATTATTGATTTTCCTTAGTTACCTGACAAATATTGGTTTACTAAGTAGTATTAACCATATATATAATACACATATATTGCTAGTAGGGCCTCGGAACGTCAGAAAACATTACGGCGCCGACATAGTCTCACTTAGAGTATAACGCGTCTCGTGCGCATGCGTGGGAATTCGAACTCCGCCTTTAGAAGCGAATTTTAAACTTGACCACTTCCCCATTGGGCGGACGGCGCCGCCGCCCTTGCGCACCGCCCACCAATATACATTGAAGAGTTGGTTGTCTGTCTCACTTCCTTGGTTAGTTTCCCACTCATAGCCGCTAGCAATATAGTAAGTATTAGATATATGGTATTAACAAGTGTTAAAAGTGTTTACTTTTAAGGTGCTCTCTCACAATATTTAAGTTTGACATATATAAGTGTAGTTACCTGGAATAAAAATGTCGTTTTTAATGACAGTTGTACAAAAAGTGATTTTTTTGTCAGAGTAGTAGTTTTACGAGGGTAAAACTTACTTTATGTTAGACTGCGTTATAAAATAGTGCTTTATTAGATAGTTTTGCGTTTATAAAGTAGTTCTTTATTTCACTCTACAGATGAAAGTGCGCGTTGCTATGGAAATAAAGAAATAAACGGTCAGATTCTAAATTCATTTGTAGTTTTTGCAATACATAATGTAAATTTAATTATTTTTATCTTACAGTAGCGCCTATTACCATACATTATACAACTGTTTTCAATGACTAAAATGAAGTTTTATTCACAAGTGAGTTTTCATTATTTGTACTACTGCATTGTTGGTAGCACCGTCAAGCTATGTCAAATTCGTAATTTTCAGGTTAAGTTTTGCGTCAGTCTGTGTCAAATAACAAACAAAACCTAACCTACGAACCTCGAATTTGACATAGACTGACAATACACTTCAGTACTGCCAATACACTTCAGTACTGTCAAACGTATACCACAAATCATAGGCGACTAATTATAAATTTAGTTCGCGACATATTCTGATTGCGCAAAGTATTTAGGCACAAGAATTGCTACTGTAAGATAAAACGTTGTATATCACACTTGAGCGAAATGCCATTATAAGTTCGTGAGAAACTGTATCGCTCGTGCTGGGGCACTCACGATTCAAAATCCTCACTCGCAAATAATGATGCATTTCTCCCACTTATAATATAATCTACTATTATATTTGTGGAAAAAATAACATTTACTTCTTGCGGTAAAATTTTTCGTTCGTAAAATTACCATGACACTGCTCGTGGTCAAATCTTCATCCCCCGAAAAGAAACTATACTTTTATCTTTTGACGAAAAATATACTATTTACGTACAGTAATGTCACAATGTGATTATTATAACATCGAAAACAGTGCTATAATGGAGTATATCGAAGCATAGCCTTTGTATTGTTATTTTCATATAATAATAATAATAATAATAAATGACTTTATTTTCTCATATAGTAGTAACTACAAGAAAAAAGGCGAAGTTCAACATATGTTGCTCTTCCACTTAACCTAAAAACATTGAAACGGCCTACCTTGTTTCAGCCAACTGACAGATTGTCATATTTATGAAATGTCATAATTAAAAGTTTTCGATTATTTTTGTGGAAAGTAAATAAAATTAGTGTATTATCCTCGTTTAATAATAGTATATTAAAATACAAGTTGCAGAAGGCATCTATTCAAGTAGGAATTTGAAATTCCGAAACGAGCCGCATAGCGGCGAGTTGAGGGACAAATGAGTGCTTGAAGGACCTTCTGCAACCAGTGTTTTATACTATTTTTTCTATTTTACCGCTTTATACCATTTTATAAATTAAAAAATTAAAAAATGTTTTCTATTTTGCGTTTAGAATAACTCCATGCTAGCACCCAAATGACGTAATTTCATAGCGACTTATTCTAACACTCAAATGCCGTCATTTGGTTGCTAGAATGAAGTTATTCTAGACGCAAAATAGAAACAAAATCATTGCATCTCTCGTTCTATTGGAGCACTCCTCGCTACGCACGTCGTGCCCCAAACCCACTCGTGCTACAATAGGCCTTCTTATTAAATTAGCATAATAATATGCTACTCCTACGACAGTGCAGAAAGTACTTGTAAAAATGCACGCTATCTTGGACTAACTCTTAACACTGATGTTAAAAATAATTCACTTAGAACACTGGTTCAATAAATAGTTATTTTTGTATTTAGAACCCAATAGTATATTGTACAACTATGTAGTTACGAAGACATACTGTTTTTCATGAATTTGCAAACGAGTATAACAAGTTGCTTTCATAGGTATGTGTTATTCACGTTATTTTTTGCATAGCGATCCTTGTAACTCAAAATTTGGTCGAAAAGGACTTCAACAACTGGACGTTTTAGAACGTAAAAGTATTTTGCGTCCTGTTGTGTGTGTCTGTATTGTGTGTACGAAAATGAATCGCTTCACACATCGAAAACAAAATGAAAATTACATTTTGTAAGCGCTAAATTTGCCTAGATACAGCTTGTATTTGTATATCTACCGGCATTTTTTCGGTTTGTAAACTTTGATTGGTCGAAAAATCAACTATCTCTTATTAGTTAGATTTAATCTAACAGTTGTGTCGTTTACATATTTTTACTCGGAGCCTTCTGGGAGAATACTTTCCATATTTAAGCAATTTATAGTAATTTTAGCCGGCACTTTAAATAGTCTTTTCACGAACTAACAACTAGTTCTTTGACTACGCGGAAAACAAGGTATAGCATGTCAAAGCGAAACCACTGAGTAAACTGCAGACGTCTAATGCCTCTCTGTGTCTGCACTTTAGATAAACTTTCATTGGCTCCATATTAATCAATTACCGATTGTAGCCGAACAGTTGTCATAATACCTTATGCGTCTGCAGATTACGTATATGCTTCCCGGCCTGAGCTATCTGTACCTAAAGGGAAAGTTGCGGAAGGAAAACGGTGAAGTTACAACGGCTAAATTCCTTAACAATGGTTTGGCTCACTTATTTAGCAAAATCCGATACGAAATCAATGGCGTCGTTGTCGACTCTGTCACCAAACCTGGTATTACGTCTACTCTTAAGGGATATGTGTTCTACAGTTCCGCTGACGTTAAAAAGCTTCAAAATGCAGGTTGGTTTGCAGGTGGCGATCCTCCCATTACCGATCAGGAAGGTAACTTTAGTGCCTGCATGCCGCTGAGAATGCTGTTAGGATTCGCCGAAGATTATGGTAAAGTAATACTTAACATCCGACAAGAACTCGTATTAATTCGCAGCAATACCGATGCCGACGCCGTATTCAGTGCTACAGTAGGGGAGACGGCTAAAGTTACGATTGACAAACTGTATTGGAAGGTTCCTCATATCACTCCAGGTCTTGCTCAAGAATTAGCCCTGACCAAATACATCGATAAAAATATTGACACTCAAGTCGCATTTCGCAGCTGGCAGCTTCATATCATACCCGGTGTTCATGCTGTGACTCAACATTCTCACGCTATCGCTACAAGCACAAAATTACAAACCCCCAGATATGTCATCGTAGGGTTTCAATCAGGTCGTTCGGGGCTAATCGCTAAGGACAATGCTAATTTCGATAAAATTGGTCTTACTAATTTCCGAGTTTATCTGAACACCGAACGATTCCCATACGACAATTTACATAACAATTATGCACTCAATCATTACGCAACATTATACGACATGTATTCCAAGTTTCAATCATCTTATTATAGCAAAATCGATGAGCCCTTCTTCTCCCGCCATGACTTTGCAGACAAGGCGCCCATTGTTGTAATCGATTGTTCTCATCAAAAAGACTACCTTCATGCAAATGCCGTCGTTTTTCGTGTTGAATTTGAAACTTCCGCTAACGAGCCAGCCAACACAACTGCGTATTGTCTCGTTCTGCACGATCGGGTTTTTACTTACAACGCATTGTCAAAAGCAGTTAAACAACTGTAATTTCGCAAAACACTTCAGTTGCACCTCGACTTTTAGGTAACTAGACCATGCTCCCTATACCTAATACGATGAAGATCATTATCGATATTCAAGGTTTTAAGACGTCCGATAAGCACTTTACCCCAAAAGAATTGGCCTCCTACGACGGTACCTCAGTATCTCACCACATTTTTAAACCCCCTTTCGCCCTCCATTCCTTAACACCTCATTTACAACAACAAGCCCGCTGGGTAATGACTAATCACCATTGCATCGACTGGAATGAGGGATTTACTCCAGCATACATGTTTCCTGCAATCTTGCGACGTCTTCTGCAAGGTGCCACCGAAGTATATGTGAAAGGTCGAGAAAAGGCAACGTTTCTACGCCGCTTTACTACCATCCCAATCATCGAAGTGGAAGAAAGACCGGCCCTCACCCCATCACAACCCGCTTGTTTATATCATTCCAAACCGATTTGTTATTGCGCTTTATCTAACGTGTATCATATTTATAATCACTACATAATGGAATAAAACAACCTTTTTAATTTTTATTGTTTTTTATTTGTTTACAATATATATAGTTTAACTACATGGATTAAACATCTACGTACTAGTGGAAAAGCGTTCTACATAAATTGTCTGCCTATGTTCGGCGCACAAGACGTCTCGCAGTACTTCATCCATAGTAAGTATCCTCCGATGGAACCGCAACCTATCCACACCTGCATATTCCCACCGTCCTTTTCGAGCTTCTCGATACGCATACGTCCACGTATGCAAATTATAAATCTTATTCTTCGAGTCGTCAAACTGCACGCTCTTCTTCATTTTCCTTCCTCTCTATAAAGGCTTTTACTTCACACATATGCCATTTTAGGCCAAGACTATCCATTAAATCTACAAGGAGGCCTTCATTTATGGCTCCGTCTAAAAATAGTTGACCGACAGCTGCACCATTTTTGTACTGTTTTTCTTTTTTATACAACTCTTCGTCACTGAATCCGGAACGTCCTAACCCATATATGATTTCGTGCGACGCTTCAAAAGCTGAATCCTTTAACGAACTCACTAATCGTTCAACCGCACTAGGTACGTCTCTTGCAACCGGTCGAGCAGCCTCTCTATAATTCATCCACATGACTACACTGCCAACTGACGACTCAGGGCTTCCACTTCGATGTCGCACTTTACCATAGAACTCGCGAACGTTAGCACTTCCACCATACACGCAGTCTTTTCAGAGTTCTCCTCCAGCTGATCCACTACATACCATACATTTACTAAACAGTCTCCACAAAGGTTTGCTACACTCTTCACTATCTCTTTATAGAAACTCTCAAAGTGTAACGCTTTTAATTGTGCAAATCGCACTTCCACGAGTTTCTGCAAGCGCCACAATTCTTCTACAGTTTCGCTCGCTAAACGCACCTCTGACAAGCCCACTTCCTCCAATTTGATTATTTTCCTTGTCTGGATCGCTTCAAATACAATGCTCTTCTTCCCTATTTCCAGAGCTGGCCACTCACCGTCGAGAGAATAGAAGTAGTTGGAAATCACCTCCTGATTTGCAATCAGGGCTGTCCACTCCCATTCATTTAACTGCACCCAGTCATTTTTGGCACCCCGTATTATAATACTTGGGTTAAATTGCGAACTCCAATCAAACCCTACACTCACGTACTTAGAACTTGATTTATTTAATTTGTACGTCCTACTATTCAGAAGTTCTGGACAGAACAGTGGTTGCGGCTTTCGTGCTTTATTACTCTGAACTACCTCGATAGCTTTCAACAAGGCTTCCATTTCTGCACGACTATCGGATGCTACTACCCTTGCAGACTCTTCTACGCGCTTTTATTTTCACATTTCCAAGGTTATATGTGGTAGGAGGTGAGCGTAAACGCAACCTTGAAGTCATGTTTACTGCACTATATTTTTGGACTCAACAATTATGGGAACCTTGAGTTGAAATTCCACATATAACATATTTGGCTTGACTGCCCAAAATTTTAGCATATCACCCCTTTTTAATGTCATCCCAATCATTTCGCGAAAGTTATATGACCCCAACTTGTTGATATAAATTTCGGTATTTTCGGGATAAAGTAAAACATTTGTTATTTCACCTTCACGGAAGGGAATAGTATATTCGATGTCACCATGCGGTAGGATGTACCATCTATCATCATTGACGGCAATGGATACTAGTTGTAAATCTCGTTCATAATATAAAGGCTCGCTTAGCTCTTCAACCACAAACACCTGCGGGTGTGACGTGGAATTCGCATGCATATGTTTGCCAAATTTATCGATAGGCATTGCTCAAGCGTCGAACTGGATATGAATACTGAAAGCGTGGGCTTCTACTTATAAAATATCAATAATCATAGACGTCGCTAGGAGTGCAATAAAAACACAGACACCTTTATATACATATATTTAATTAAACCAACAATAAGTAATATATACTACATCCCCATCTGCTAGCCGAGCGAGAAAGCGCTGGATGGGGACCTCTACATGCCGCCGCGCCGCCACCACAGGAATGGGTCACCCTCGTATGTGGTGGGTAGCGTCCTCAGGAGGGTCGACTGCCATAGGCGCTCGCTTCCAAGACTCATGGAATAGTCTATTGTTACGGCAGCCTGGAGTTGACGAGCTGATGGAGGTCTCGGTTCGGAGGTGATGAAGTATTCAAACTCCTTGTAAAATGTAGGAGCATCTTCAAAGAGCGCATCAACAACAATATCAGGCATGATGACTGGTAGCCGTGGTGGAAAAACGTTACGCTTTATATGTGAATCTCAAGGTAAGACCCTTGACCTTCTACGTTCCCATCCTTGACTACGCTCCTATATTAAGTTGCCTGTTTTCTGTAACAGTCATCATAATCCTCCAGCACCTACCATAATCATCAAGCAGCTATGGCAACTAACTTTAAGAATGCAGAACAATTTTACCGTCATTTTCGCCGGTTTTTGGCTAGTTGTCCTCCAGCATCCTCTCAACGGTCTCTCCAGGCAGTGGTAACAATGGAGTACCCCTTGAACCTACAAGGAGAGACCCTAGCGGAGACGACCACCTTACGGACGTGGCCTGCAGTCTTCGACGGATCGTCAGCTGTGTGGTGGCAGACCAACATCTTCAAGCCAGTGGACCGGTACCTAGGCCTACTGGAGGATGGGGAAGTTACATATATAACTTATACTTGGAAATAAATAAATATATTTAGAAATATTTCTGTGGTTTTATTTTAAAGTTTCGAGATTGTGACCTTGAATTGTAGAATATAAAACTTTCACAAACGTGTGCGTAGTTAGTTGCCATCATGAGCTCAGAACCTCGACATCCAGAATTTGGGAGCTACTCCAAAGGGCTACGAACATTCGGCGATTGGAGTCGAGGTCAAGCTCCAGAATCGCTAGCAGGTGCCGGTTTCTTTTGCATCAGCGATACGATTAATTGTGTACAGTGTTTCTACTGCGGAGTTCAAATTTCTGGTTGGGAGCGCAATGACAAACCCCTATCTGAACACCTCCGTTGGTCACCCAACTGCAAAATTGCCAAGGTCTACCAGCAATTACAAACCATCGAAGACTTGACTTATTAACTTTTCGATGCGTTGCATTTTTCCCCAGGAGTAGATGTGGCTGGCAACAATGGAACGGGTGCGGCCGACAAAACAAAAGGTTGCTGTTGTCATAAGTGATGCAAAGTGCGGCGCCAAACCATTCACTAGTTGCCATCGACTTGTTGAACATGCTACCAATACAATTTTTGGTTGCTCTCGCTGCAGTTCATGATGGGATTCTCTACGTCCTTCAACCGCCGCGGTGCAGTTCAGCTTCTTTCGCCTACAATGATGGAGTGCACAACGTGACGTGGCGTAAAATGGATACCAGTTCCTTGACAACTATTTCCGTTTTTAAAATACAAGTGAACAACTTTACTGAACATAACGTTTTAACGTTCAAGATAAAATACCATTTCCCTTCATATGCGGTAGATACGAATTGGCAAACGATTTTGGTAAAAAATAAACCTGATGTCTTGAAGAAGCTGCTCTCGCCCGCGGATAATTCCTGCTGTATATCTACTATTGTTTTAAGCACTATTTTATTCGCTCTAATGTGTATGTCTGTAACGTATTTCTTAATCTGTTGGTATTATAATCATTTAGTCTAGCCACTACTGTAATTACTCTTTGTATGTGCATCTTAAATATAACTTTTTTTATTAAATTATGTGTATCTTTCACTCTACGAAGGTGCTCTGGATGAGTAACCAAATCTTCTATCAGACTCGATGGTCTAGAGGTAAAGATACCCTCGGCAGCAGATTGCGGATATACAGGGAGGCCTAGGTTCGAATCCTAGTCGAGTCATAATTTAGACATGAAGTATCCTAGGCGTTTACTTCATGCCTAATTTTTTAAATAAATATGTTAAGCGCAGTCTGTTCTAAGCACTACTTAACTCTTTCTATACCCTTGGCCGTAAACGCGATCTTGACCTTGAATTTTTTTAAAGTAGCCTCAACCTCAAACGCGGGTTTGACCTTGAACGTGGCCTCGCTCCGAACGTGGCCTCGCTTCGAACATGACCTTGGGCTTGCACGTGGCCTCGCCTTGCATGTGACCTTGGGATTGAACGTGGGCTTGGCCTTGAACGTGGCTTCGCCATGCATGTGGCCTTGGCCTTGAACTCAAGGCCAAGTGGTGGGGGGAGGTTCCAGAACCATCCACTTCCCTCTAACGTCCCAAGCGTCCTAGATGTTCCAAATGTCCCTAACGTCCCAGACGTCCTAAATGTCCCATATGTCCCTAACGTCCCAGACGTCCTAAATGTCCCATATGTCCCTAACATCCCAGATGCCCCAGCTGTCCCTAACGTCCCAGACGTCCCAGATGTCTCATATGTCCCAAAGATCCCTAATGTCCCAGGCCTCCTAGATGTCCCATATGTCCCTAACGTCCCAGACGTCCTAAATGTCCCATATGTCCCTAACATCCCAGACGTCCCAGCTATCCCGTATGTCCCTAACGTCCCAGACGTTCCAGATGTCTCATATGTCCCATATGTCCCTAATGTCCCAAGCGTTATAGATCATCCATATGACCCTAACGTCCCAGACGTCCTAAATTCCCCATATGTCTTTATGGTCCCAGACGTCCTAGACGTCCTAGATGTCTTATATGTCCTTAACGTAACAGACGTCCCAGATGTCCCATATGTTCCTAACGTCCCAGACGTCCCAGATGTCCAATATGTCCCATATGTCCCTAGTGTCCCAGGCGTGCTAGATGTCCCATATGTACCTAATGTCTTAGGCGTCCTAAATGTCCCATATGTCCTTAACGTCCCAGACGTCCCAAACGTCCTAGATGTCCCATATGTCATTAATGTCCCAGACGTTCCAGATGTCCCATATGTCCCATATGTCCCTAGTGTCCCAGGCGTCCTAGATGTCCCATATGTCCCTAATGTCCCAGGCGTCCTAGATGTCCCATATGTCCCTAATGTCTCAGGCGTCCTAAATGTCCCATATGTCCTTAACGTCCCAGACGTCCCAAACGTCTTAGATGTCCCATATGTCCCTAACGTCCCAAACGTCCCAGATGTCTCATATGTCCCATATGTCTCTTATGTCCCAGGCGTCCTAGATGTTCCATATGTCCCTAACGTTCCAGACGTCCCAGCTGTCCCGTATGTCCCTAACGTCCCAGACGTCCCAGGCGGCCTAGATGTCCCATATGTCCCTAACGTCCCAGATGTCTTAGATGTCCTATATGTCCCTAACGTTTCAGCCGTCCCAGATGTCCCATATGTCCCAAATGTCCCTAATGTCCCAGGAGTCCCATATGTCCCATATGTCCCTAATGTCCCAGGCGTCCTAAATGTCCCATATGTCGTTAACGTCTCTGACGCCCCAAACGTCCTAGATGACCCATATGTCCTTAACGTCCCAGACGTCCCAGATGTCCCATATGTCCCTAACGTCTCAGACGTCCCAGATGTCTCATATGTCCCTAATGTCCCAGGCGTCCCAGATGTCCCATATGCCCCATATGCCCCTAATCTCCCAGGCGTGCTATATGTCCCATATGTCCTTACCGTCCCAGACGTCTCAGACGTCCTAGATGTCTCATATATCCTAAACGTCCCAGACGTCCCATATGTCCCATATGTCCCTAACGTCCCAGACGTCCCAGATGTCCCATATGTCCCAAATGTCCCTAATGTCTTAGGCGTCCTAGATGTTCCATATGTCTCTAACGTCCCAGACGTCCTAAATGTCCCATATGTCCCTAACGTCCCAGGCTTCCTAAATGTTCCATATGTCCCTAACGTCCCAGACGTCCTAAATGCCCCATATGTCCCTAACGTCCCAGACGTCCCAACTGTCCCGTATGTCCCTAACGTCCCAGCCGTCCTAAATGTCCCATATGTCCCTAACGTCCCAGACGTCCCAGATATCCCATATGCCCCTAACGTCCCAGACGTCCCAGATGTCCCATATGTCCCATATGTCCCATATGTCCCAGGCGTCCCAGATGTCCCATATGTCCCATATGTCATTAATGTCCAGGCGTCCTAAATGTCCCATATGTCCTTAACGTCCCAGACGTCCAAGACGTCCTAGATGTCCCATATGTCTATAATGTCCCAGACGTAACAGATGTCCCATATGTCCCTAACGTCCCAGACGTCCCAGATGTCCCATATGTCCCATATGTCCCTAATGTCTAAGACGTCCTAGATGTTCCATATGTTTCTAACGTCCCAAACGTGATAAATTTCCCATATATCCTTAACGTCCCAGACGTCCCAGCTGTCCCGTATGTCCCTAACGTCCCAGACATCCCAGACGTCCTAGATGTCCTATATGTCCCAAACGTCTCAGACGTCCTAGATGTCCTACATGTCTTTAAAGTCACAGACGTCCCAGATGTCCCATATGTCCCATCTTCTTTCTTCTTCCATCAGCCGTTCTCTACTCGTTGAATATAAGCCTCCCCTATGCTTTTCCAATTTTGTCGGTGTTGTGCTACTTGATACCAGTTGAAACCAGCTGTCCTTTTCAAATCGTCAGACCATCTTGCTTGTGGTCTCCCTACGCTTCGTTTCTGTGTCCATGGCCTCCATCTGAGCAGTCTGCCACTCCAATTATTCTCGTTTCTAGCGACATGGCCAGCCCAGCTCCACTTCAATGCAGCTATTCTCCTAGTTACATCTTCTACCTTTGTTTTTTCACGTATCCAAATATTGGTCTTTCGGTCTCTCAGAGTAATACCCAATATTTTTCGTTCTATGGCTCTTTGATTCACCTTTAATTTGTTGAGGATGGACTTGGTGAATACCCACGTTTCGGAGCCGTAGGTAGTTATCGGTAATATGCACTGGTTGTAGATTTGTGTTTTAAGGGCGAGCGGTATATCTAATTTGAGTACATCTTTTACTTTCGCGTATGCCGCCCACGTTAATCTGATTCTTTCATTAACTTCTAGTTCTTGGTTGGCTTTCCCCGTTGTTATGGTCTGCCCTAGGTATTTATACGTTCTTACTCGTTCTATTTGTTTCGCATCGAGAGTGATTGTTCCTTCTATGTCTTTTTCACTTGTTATATACTTTGTCTTATGAATGTTCATGTCTAATCCTATGCTCTGAGTTGCTCTGTAGATGTCCTTAACCATACTTTCAAGTTCGTTTTTTGTTTTTCCGAACACTATAATGTCATCGGCGAACCTTAGGTGTGTTAGTTTTTCCCCATTGATGTTGTAGCCTCTATTGCCCCAATCTATATGTCTCATTGCATCCTCTAAAGCGAGGGTAAACAGTTTGGGAGACATAGGGTCGCCTTGCCGCACTCCTCTTTTAACATCAATTTTCTTAGATGTTTCGTGCATTTGAATTTGGAGGGTTGCGTTTTTGTATATGTTGTTGACTATGTTAATGTATCGGCTGTCTATTCTTGCGTTCTTTAGGGCTCGCTCTATGGCCCAAATTTCAACGGTGTCAAAAGCCTTCTTGAAGTCGATAAACGCCACCCACATCGGAATATTATACTCTGTGCACTTTTCGGTTAGGATTCTTACTGTTTGCAGGTGCTCAATGGTGCTGTAACCTGCTCGGAAACCAGCTTGCTCTATCGGCTGGAAAGAGTCGAGTTTAGATGTTAGGCGATTTATTATAATGCGTGAGAAGGTTTTGTATATTTGCGACAGGAGGCTGATGGGTCTGTAATTCTCTAGATCTTTGAGGTCGCCTTTTTTATAGATCAGGATAACCAAAGCATTTTTCCAGTCATCCGGTATATCTTCCTGGTTTAGACATTTATTATACAGCTCTTCCATTTGTTGTATCAGCGTTTCTCCTCCCTGTTTCATCATTTCCGCTATTACCTCATCTGCTCCACTGGCCTTCCCGTTTTTCAGTTGTTTGATGGCATTCCTGATTTCATCTTTGTTTATTGGTGGAATATCCTCTGAGCCTACATTTAGGATCTTTCGTTCTCTTTCGTCGTCATTCATCATGTTTTTTATTTTGGAGTTGTACAGTTCAGTATAGAATTCTTCTACTATCCCAAGAAGGTGTTGCCTGTCGTTAATTGTTGTGCCTTCATTCTTTAGCAGTTTTGTGATCTCTCTCTTCTTGTTTGTCTTCCTTCTAAATACTTTCACTCCTTTGTTGTTTTCTAGGACCTCTTGAGCGAGTTTCGTGTTATACTGTATTATGTCTGATTTAGCTGATTTTCTCGCCGCTTTGTTAACCTCCGTGTATTCAGGAGTTAGTCTTCTATTCGTAGTAATTAACTTTCTTCTCTCTTCTAGCAAAGTTTTTGTTTTTTGGCTGAGTTTATCCACCTTTTCCTTTTTCTGTTTGTATTTGCTGGAGGTTTCTATTAGTGTTTCTACTATGTTTTTGTTAGTTAAATTTAAATCAGAGCTGTTTGTTTTGTGTTCATTCAGTTTTATTTTCAACGTGTTTTCGAATTGCCTTTGGTTGGAAGTTAGTTTTTCCCGATTTATGGGTGTTGTTTGTTTGATTTTTTTTAATCTTTCGAGTTTTAGATTTATTTTGACTTTGGCTCTGACTATGCGATGGTCACTGCTAGTATTGAATGAGTTTAGAACATCTACGTCCTGTATTAATTTCATATTTCTGGTAAGTATATAGTCTATCTGATTTTTTGTTGTCCCATTTGGGCTTACCCATGTCCACTTTCTTTTGTCGTTCTTCTTAAAGAAGGTGTTTGCGTTAAACAACTCTTCCTGTTGTAAGAAATGGGCCAGTTTTGTTCCTCTGTCATTTCTGATTCCTAGGCCATGTTTGTCCCATATGTCCGTAATGTCCGGGGCGTCCCAGATGTCCCATATGTCCCATATGTCCGTAATGTCCCAGGCGTCCCAAATGTCCTATTTGTCCTTAACGTCTCAGACGTCCCAAACGTCTTAGATGTCCCATACGTCCTTAACGCCCCAGACGTGCCAGATGTCCCATATGTCCCATATTTCCCTAATGTTCCAGGCGTCCTAAATGTCCCAAATGTCCTCAACGTCCCAGACGTCCCAGACGTCCTAGATGTCCCATATGTCCTTAACGTCCCAGACGTCCCAGATGTCCCATATGTCCCTAACGTCCCAGAAGTCATAGATGTCCCATATGTCCCATATATCCCTAATGTCCCAGGCGTCCCAGATGTCCCATAAGTTCCATATGTCCCTAATATCCCAGCCGTACTAAATTTCCCATATGTCCTTAACGTCCCAGACGTCCCAAATGTCCCATATGTCCCTAACGTCCCAGACGTCCCAGATGTCTCATATGTTCCATATGTCCCTAATGTCCCAAGCGTCCTAGATGTCCCGTATGTTCCTAACGTCCCAGACGTCCCAGACGTCTTAGATGTCCCATATGTCCCTAACGTCTTAGACGTCCTAGATGTATTATATGTCCCTAACGTCCCAGACGTCCCAGATGTCCCATATGTCCCATATGTCCCTAATGTCCCAGGCGTCCTAATTGTTTCATATGTCCCTAACGTCCCAGACGTCCTAAATGTCCCATATGTCCCTAACGTCCCAGACGTCCCTGCTGTTCCGTATGTCCCTAACGTGTCAGACGTCCCAGGCGTCCTAGATGTCCCATATGTCCCTAACGTCCCAGACGTCCCAGATGTCCCATATGTCCCTAACGTCCCAGACGTCTCAGATGTTCCAAATGTCCCTAATGTCCCAAGCGTCCCAGATGTGCCATATATCCCTAATGTCCCAGGCGTCCTAAATGTCCCATATGTCCTTAACGTCCCAGACGTCCCATACGTCCTAGATGTCCCATATGTCCCTAACGTCCCAGACGTCCCAGATGTCTCATTTGTTCTACATGTCCCTAATGTCCCAGGCGTCCTAGATGTACCATATGTCCCTAACATCCCAGACGTCCTAGCTGTTCCGTATGTCCCTAACGTCCTAGACGTCCCAGATGTCCCATATGTCCCATATGTCCCTAATGTCCCAGGCGTTATAGATCATCCATATGACCCTAACGTCCCAGACGTTCTAAATGCCACATATGTCCTTAACGTCCCAGACGTCCCAGACGTCCCAGATGTCTTATATGTCCTTAACGTCCCAGACGTCTCAGATGTCCAA